>CAIGRN010130659.1:0-21295 GCA_903798345.1 Fraxinus anomala
TGTGTATCTTACATTCACTTGTTGGGACAACACGTAATTTTTACTTGGTTAGTAATTTTGGACCACTCATTTTGTCGATTTTGCTTAATTCTACGTTGTATTAAAGATTTATAAACTTCAGTTCTAAAGAAAGTTTTCTCTTGAATATTTGATTACTTTAATGGTCATTGAATTGGTGATATTCTCACTCATTTACAATTACAATATTCAATTGTTCTTATAACAAGATTATACAATATTTGACACGATTAAGGAAAAAAAAAGTAAAATAATTTATTTAAATTATTATTCTTACTTACAAAATTATCCTGAATTATCCAGTACCACTTCTTTAGTCTATAAAGTGGTTTACCATATTCCACGAGTTGCAGTCCAACGTTGGACACTATAAATGGTATACAAACTAGGTTCCTTGCCGACATCACAAATTTTGACACAAAAAGTAAGACCAATATGTACCACAATTATCCCATAAGCTTTGTCCCATCAACAACAAGCTCTTAGAGAATGTTTGGAAATTGTTAACAGACTATTTAAATTTTAAATAAATAAAAATAAGGGATGGATAAATATGCAGTATATATTTGCGAGTTCTTCAAAATGTGAAAATAAAAAATGATTTGAGTATTTATAAATATGAGCCGAACATAGGCTTATGTGGAGTTAATGTCCATGTCCATGCATCTCATGTTCGTTCGTCGAGGAGTAAATGGACTAGCTCATGTTTTAGTCAATTGGCTATTGATGAGTTTCATAATAGATCTTGGCTGGAAAGATCTCCTTAAGGGTGTTAAGTAGACGAGTCGCTTGTTGCCTTACCCTCACAAATGAGCTGAATTGGTTCGGTTCGTGTCTGAACTCAAATTTTAAATTTGAATTTTTTATATTGAACTCAGGGTCTATAAATAGGGCTGATGGTAAACCAATTTCATTACATTTCAGATTTCTCTATAATATCGCTAATATACAATTCTGATTTCTTTAGCAGTATAGTTTTGCAAATACTATAAACTTGTTCTTTCATTACATTTCTTTTGTTCTTAAATTTTCTAAAACATTGCTGAAGATTTCATTAATTATAATCTTCACGAATTTATTTGTTTAAATTTTTTTTACACAAAATTTTAATTTTTGAATAATTTTAATTCCATCTACGCATTGTAGGCGATCCCAAATCTTAATAAAGAGGGGATGTTTTACATTTTTATAATTTTTTTGGTAAAATAGAATTTTTTTACATTCATTATTTTTGTATAATTCATGTTTTCATTATACTTCGAGGAGAGAAAATGAAATTTTAAGTTTTTACAAAGAAATGGACCCCAAGTTGCTGGCGAGATAAGCTGAAATTTTGTGAAGCGAGTTAGCTCGTGCACGGCTTGTCTTATTCGTGAGCACACTAGCTCACTAGGTGGGCCCAGCCGTGACTCAAGTCTGTGGCTTGACTCAATCCATTTAACGCTCCTGAATTCCCACCTCATCAAAAATATTATTGTAACTATGAATAAAAATAACCTTTTGTGTTGCAAAAAAAAATGTTGCAACTGTTGTTTTATTCAAAAAATAAAAATTAATAAAATGATGAATAATTGCGGATAACAGTAAAAGAATTGCAATGATTGTGTACACAGTTTATTTTGTGTCCCATGGATGCCAAAGCATGTCATGCACTAAGAATTTTGAGAAAAAGCAATTCAATATTTCAGACGAGATGTGAAATGTTTCTCTAAACTATAGTCGTTTATTCCAAAACTAGTTAACCAGATCAACCATTTATTTACACACATGGATATCCATAAGCTGTCAACCAATTATTATGAAGCAAGAGCCACGAGGCGTAAAATTTGAATAATTTATTTGTTATCATGACGATAGATTCGATAACATGAAATTTATGTCTCTATATTTAATTGAACATATTAATGTTACCGTGTTACCACACAAACAACATTATATATATAAAATTCTGAAAACAAACTATTTCTTGGTAGAGATTGATCAATTCACAATGATTGAACTAGTTATTCGCCAACTCTTGTTTTAGGCAAGAGCCATCCTTCTATTAGTAGTAAGCATGGGCGGATCTAAATTTGAAATTCAAGATTTTGTAATAGATTTTTCATAATTTTACACAAGATTCTTAAAACATTTCTTCATAATTTTTAATTTTGTCCTCACAATTAAAATTTTGTGAAATTTGTCCCCACAACTCTATTCTCCTGGTTCCGCCCCTGGTAGTAAGTTGGGCACTAATTTGATCCTAGAAAAAGTCAAATTTTATTGAGTTGGGGAAGTACTAGATTAGGAAGGGGAAAAGAAGCCGGGCAGTTCGGAAAATTGCAGAGATCACCATTTTACCATTTAAAAACAAGTGGACTGAAGCTGTCTTTTGGGGACCAATTTGTTACAAATTTGAATGGTCGAAGACAAATCTTAACCAAAACTTATTTTTCCCTTGCTACTAGCTATGGGGACACAATACCTTTCATAAAGTGAAACTTTGCAAAGTCGAGAATTTAAGAACAAAATACAACAAGTGCAATATCGTAGAACATGTTTGACAAGAAATGTTACTGGTTGACGATCTACAAATTGTGTGGATCAAAATTCGTCTTATTTGACATATAAACTGATAAATGAATAGTGATCTATTCAACTTTGAAGCCCAACTTATAAATATCATTTTTTAATCAAACATACTCATAGTTAATTTGCATATGATGTAATTTTTCTTTTCCTAATTCATATCAACCATCATTGGTCCCACAATCGTCATATTTATCAGTTGTCAGATATAGTAAAACAAAGGGCAAATCAAACTGTTCCCCACTAAAATGTTTGTCTGAATGAGGTAATAACAGTATACTTTGCAAATATAGAATTAAGACTGATTAGACAATTGATCATAAATCACTGCACTTAGTGATTGAGTGGTGCCAAGTAATTATAAATCCATGGCCCTCAGAGGAATCAGTCATACGTAGTGCTTATTTTCATACATAGTTGATGTCAAATTAACTATTTTGAAAAAGAATCAATTATTTTGAAAAATATAGTGTTTATATGGAAGGGTCGGGATACGCTGCAGGATTAGGTATTAAGTTCGGATGAACTTACTCGAAGGGTTATTTGGATTTGAACAAGTTACAACGATAGTTTTATACGGTAACATCGAATAAGAAAATTGAAGATGACGATGTCAAAATTGACAAGTGGATGGTAAAAGTACCAATTGTGATTGGTTAAACTATTGCGATCTTAACTTCAAGGGCATATCTTGATTGTCTAGTTTTAAGAGTTTCGAGCTAAGATGTGTTTAAAATCACGTGCACATGAGATTTGTGATGTCTTGACAGATAGTACGATCTCAAAGTATTAACATGGGGTTGGCTTAAGGGTCTTGGTAAGATTAAAGAATTGACGACATTTTTCACAAGCATGAACTGATCGAGATCCCTCGTATTTCGGAGATTCTTTCTTAGATAGATTCTATCGTCAATGTCATGATGACTCCAAATTCTAAAGGATTCTATTTTACAAAGAAAATGTTTTTTGGTGAATCCTCAACGTGAAATCAAGTCTACTATAATTTAAGAGCGATCGAATCTTCATTAAAGGTATGCGTACCCACAAGTTCTAGTGTACTTCAAACCTACCGTTTCGACTTCCCTTCTAATAATTTTATTCTCTGCACTTCACGAAAGAGAAAAATTTCTGATTCTCAGTTTTTTTCTACTTCTGATTCTTTGGGCATAATGTAGCATCATAGACTTCTTAAATTGAACAATTAGACACGTCTAAAAAACTTATACCCAAATTGCAAGAAAACAGGAAAAGTTCTTGCTCTTTTTATTGGAGTGAAATGACCGTATAACAACAACAAATAAAAATAACTAAAGCTTTGTTTTCAATAAATGTGGAGTCAATTACAAGATTACTTCCTTGCCGTTGTGATCTCTTGCTAGATCTGTTGGGAGATTTAAAACAATAGAATCCTCGACAACCACAACAAGCCATTTTAATTTTGATGTACTTCTTCCTCTTCCGACCTCCTCTACCGACTACCATATTGAGTATTTTTATGAACAAGAACCACTTCAAGTTGATGCAAAACATGGCCAAGCTACTTAATTTATCCTCACCCGGCACCACCTCTAACTGTTGGCATATAATCTTACTTTTTATCTAGGCCATTTTTTTTTGGCAAATAATGATTTTACCGTGCTATAATTTAAATTAATCTTTACAATAAATAAACGGTTGAACAGAATATCGGCTTTCAAAATGAACGGACTAAAATAATAATGGTCGATACAAGAGTTCGACTCTTTCTCTTTAAAACGATAATGTCCCGCACTGGTACTGACGGTATTCCGGAACTCGTCTCCCAAGGTATAAGGATCTCGATTTGTAATAGTAGCACTCCAAGCTACAAGACCCGGCAAACCTACTAACGTTTTTTATCTCTCTAAAATTGAAGGACTAAAATGTACGAAAATAATATTCGAGACTGAAATGAAAAATATGGAATAATGCCGGAATGAAGGAATATAATTTGCAATAGAGAAAAATCAGAATTGATTTTGGAATGAATAAAATTCGAGGTATGGAGATCTTTATATAAAAATTGAAAAGTTGTGTTCAAAATATACAACAGCCGAAAAATGTTGTTTTTAACAAACACAACTCGTTTGGACAGACATTTTAATTGTTAATCACCAGTTTCTAGAAGATGCCACGTGTAGCATATAGAAATTCTGAGAAAAAATAAATAATATAAGTAAATATATTATTATTTTAAATAATAATAAAATAATATAATTCAAATTTTATTTTATCAAAAAATATATATCAACCAAGCCCAAACCCCCGACCCTAGCTGACCGGTTAGACGGCGACGGCGCAAGCGTGTGGACTTTGACTCAACCTATTAGCACGTAGGTTATCTTCCCTTCAAAAATTATTGGTACCCCTTGGACCCAAACCCAAGTCCCGAACTTAAGTAATATAAAGTGATTTTTATTCTTCTAGTTTTCTTACGTGAGATTATCACTTTTTTAATTTCCTACCAATTTTTATTTCCAATTTATTTCAACTTAAAGTGGTCATCTTTTGACCTTAATTTCTCATTCACTCTAAATTGATTTTGAGAAAATAAATATATTACGTTAATTTACCCATGGAGTATAACACACTAGGCCAAATAAATATTTCATCCAACTAAGGGCTAGAGAGACCCATTAAAATAATTGGTCAAACCAACTAATTAAAACCATTTTTTCCAACAATTTTATTATGATTGCACATTCATATTAGCATTATCATTTCTGCTATATTCATTTGTTGGATGCTCTCACCGGAGTATAACACACTAGGCCAAATAAATATTTCATCCAACTAACGGCTAGAGAGACCCATTAAAATAATTGGTCAAACCAACTAATTAAAACCATTTTTTCCAACAATTTTATCATGATTGCACGTTCATATTAGCATTATCATTTCTGCTATATTCATTTGTTGGATGCTCTCACCTTTAGTAGCCTACCACTCAGAAACATAAAGTACGGCCAGTCTAACCAGTGTTTAGTACAACTTGCCATTTAGCTTTAGTGAAATCTTACTGTTAATCCACAGAATGTGTAGCACTTACCCATCTCATTGATAAGCCCCCTGTTCAATTTATGTATCATCGGCACAAGAAGGAGATGAATTTGCCCAAGGAAATAGAAGACGACATTCAATTCATGTATTACTCAATTAAACACATTATATTTAAACTATCCAAAATTGGTGTCCCAAAAACTAGCAAGCACCGATTTTTTTCAATCCAGTGCCACTCAAAATCGGTGAATAAAAAACTCTCAAGCAGGCTCTTAAGAAATTATGGTTGATGAGGAAAACCACTAGAATATTGATTGGGTAGAGGAAATGATGGAAGAAATCCAAATAGGATCAAATCCATGGTTTAGAGTTAGTGAGATATGAATTTCGCAAGGTACATGATTTGTTGGATTTGAGCTGGAAACAGTGATTGATGGAAATGTGCTAGCATGTCATTTTTGTGGCTAAGCCTTGTTAGATTTGAGCTTATCTAAGGGGCTGAAATTTAAACCCAATGTAAAATGGTCTGAGTTTGTTCTTAATATATTGGGCCTTTCATTTCTGGTCTCAGTTTTGTGAACGAATGGCAAGTTTTTCGTATGTATCCTAGGGAATGCATGGTGATGTAGACATTGGTTTTCTTAGGTAGAGAGACGGAAGGATTTTGGGTTGGGAGTTAAGAGATGGTGGTTTTTAGAAAATGGGTATGCAATTGAATGACCCTTTAATGGCATACGAGACGATGTGGCATTGTGCTAGCTGGGAATAACCAATCGCCCGTGCAGATGGCCTATTTGGTGTCATGCGAACCTCGACCGGGTATGGCCAAGTTTATAGGAGCCAGAGGACTACCATTCAAGTCTACAAAAGAGCTTGATACCATTAATTTCTGTGCGGTCAGTACAATAATGCTACCATTGTACTGTATGACATATTTGAAGTCACAACGAATTGAATACTAGCAAAACACAATTCACACTACTAAAGATAAACTAAAAAGAAAAAAAAAAAATCCTCTTAAAATGTCGGAGGGTAGCTAATATTGTAGTTTACTGATATTTGAAAATTCGATCAAAACTAGGCTTCAAGGTTGTAAATACTGCGTGCCATCCGGCCTCTGTGGGATGTGCGCTGTCCCAGAAGAACGCGGATTTTGGATCATGGCACAGGGTATACATTTTGGCTCCTTTATCGTCTACACTTCCACAGAAATAGCCATCGCTCTTGCCTATACAACACGGTTTCAATGGAGCCTCAAATTTCAAATTTCCTGCTCAACAAAGTGATTCAAGATAAATAAAGATTAAAAAAGGAAGAGGAGAACAAGGTAGATGAGAACAAGGATCACCTAAATAGTCTCGTTTCTGCTCGATTACAGTTGTAAAAGATCTGAAGAGATCAACAATGGAAATTGCAGAATTTCTGGTTTCATTGTTCAACTTTTCCACAGCTTGCTGCAATAGGAGATTGTGATAAGCCACAGCTATATTTTCAGTTGCATTGCATTGTTGGAATGAATTCTCTGTGCTTCGTGGGAGACATCCCAATGGTGGCAGAGACGTCACAACTACTTTTCTTGCTCCCAATCCTCGAACCCTTTTTAAGTTCACCGTGAGTTGATTGATCACCTTAGAAATGAAACTTGCCAAACCCTATAAACCGCAAGAGTTTTTAGAAAACCATAATGGCACATGTTAAAGAGAGTGGTTACCTGTACAGACTTTTTGTACAGATTTGTTAACAGAATTGAGGTGGCAATTTTTTGGCCCTTGATTTCAATTTCATTAATTCAAGGCCAAAAAACTATCATCTTATATTCTATTAACAAATCTGTAATCCATTTTTTATACAAGTAATGTTAAATTGGTTTACAGAAATAAAGACTTAAGAAATAGAAATGTGACAAAATTTGTTGGTGGTCGGGTTAGAGACACATCATACACACGTTTTACTCACATTCACAAAAATGTGAGTATTATGACAAGATTAAAGAATTGGAGCCACCGACAAAAATAAGTTCGTGAGTTTAATCATCATGATATCGTATCGGATGGTAGTTATTCACAATAAATACAGGTGTACTAAACATTGAATTTCAGGAAGAAGGCATGAAAATCTAGTTGGAGATTCATAAATAAATCAAAATTTCCACCTAATCGCCTTGAATTCATCTTTCAGATGCAATTATGTTTGCTCCCCAAATAAATGGAGTAGGTCAGTCAACAACAATTACTCTAATTCCTAGTCAGTGGTCAGACTTTGTAGGCCAATTTTAGCTTTTGGCAGCATTGGGGTCTTTAAATTACTTTTAGTGTTTGATGGGGACTAAAATATAATTTATAATAAATTTTAATAAAAAATGATAAAATTTATGATTAAAAAGATGTGGATCACATGTAATTAAAATTAATTATTAATTTTGACTTAAATTAAAATTTTAATTTTAATCCCCAAAAACAATTTATGACAATAAATGAAGAAGTTAATTTTTTTTTTTTTTCAATGAGACTCAAACTGACAATTTATGATACGCCCGTGTCGATGGTAATAGATTCTTTACAGAAGGCAAGGAGAGGATACATTTGATAAAAGATTGTGTTATGAGTGCATAATTGTATCCATAGAGTTATCTATAATGGACACTCGACGCCCCTCTATTGGTGGGGGACCTGACAGCAACATGCGCACCACCAATCATATGTGTACAATTATGTACCCATAACATTTTCCTTTGATAAATAAAGGTTGCATGTAATATGGTCCTTAAGCATTGTGCAACAAACCAATTTTTTTGGCGCAAATATGTTATCTATTGTATTGTGTTGCAAAGCATCAAATTCTAATAATTAACTGAATTTTAGGGCAACCAAATCGTACTTAGGCACTCCAGTAGTGCGTGATGGAAGATTGTGTTCTTAGTGTGTGAGAGCGTTACACTCGAGCAATTTCGACTACAATTGAGTTAGTTGGATAAAGCAATTCGATACGTCTCAAATTAGCCAACTTGATTGAGGTATAAAGTTGGACAAAAAGGGGATTGGATCCAACAACCTCAACTGGATTGGGTAAGCAGTTTAACAACGAATTTTTCTAGAACTAGGCCCCATTATTTTCTTACTCTTAACACGGTTCCAGTAGTATATTTTCTTGGGTCAATCATAATTCAACACGTATATTGCTTATAGAAAAGAAAAATTCATCAATATTAGCCTTCAGGAACTAAAATAATATTACCTGGAAAGCGCCACCATTGGCTAAATAAGCACCATAATCATTTCCAGAAAGACTGACAAGAACAGCAGAAGAATGTAAATCCCATTTGGTGTAGACTGAACCGTTGATGAGTTTCTCAAAGAAATCAATTTGGGTGCTCATGTTTGGTAACAAATCGCCAAAAGTATCGAACACACCACTCCCCCCATAGGCAAAGTTCATCCCATTCAACCATCTTTGCTTTCCCAAATTCATCCATGTGTAGGCCACTGGAGATTTGAGTCCCAAGAATTTAGCTGTTCATGTCATTATTTGAGCACCAGAAATTAGATATTTTCTTATAATTTTTAAAGATTAAGATGCAAATTAAGGCCCCAGACATCCACATTGGTGAAAGATGTGTAGATTTGGAAAGAGTAAGAAACAGAAGATTTTTGGAATCATACAGGTGGGAAAAGTGGTATTGGACAATGAAAGGCAGTGACACTCAAATTTTGTTTCACCACAAGTAGGATTTGAACTTGCGACCACTCAGGTAATTGTCGACCAGAATAATTGTTGGAGATGAGTTAAAAAAGTCCATCGACTAGATATGATATAGTCATGTTCTTAATTAAGGAGATTAGGTTACTCTACCTAGATATGAGATAGTCTCGTAGCCCGAAAGAGATTTATCCCAGTAAAACTCATGTACAGACTAAAATCTCATTCTAGTTTTAGTCCCGATGATCGATACTTAGACATGTGAATGTGCAAGATGAATTATTAGACTGGTGTAAAAAGTTGAAATGAAGCACAAAGCATTGATATTTTCTGCTTAGAATTATTAGTCATACACAAAACAGACATTCTTGATGACATTGCCCATCTCCACTTCACAATATCCCTCACATGAAACACACAAATTATCACGCTTGTTTACACATGTTAATTACAAATGAAATAAAAGGATGCCCAATAATGGAAATTCTTCCACGCACATAAAGCTGACTTGTGTATTCAAGCGAGAGAGAGAGAGAGAGAGAGAGAGAGAGAGAGAGAGAGAGATTTTACAGTAAAGGATGGCGAATTTCAGAAACCCAAGATCCCCAATGACGTTGCCTGACACCTCTGAACTTCTTTGAGGGCACCATCTCGTTGTGGACAGAGAGAGCAGCGAAGTATAGAAATATGGTTCAAGGATATGATCATATGAGTACCAGAAACCAACTGAATTATATTACTCGATGAGTTGATGTCGGTAAACTACTTTAAGACTGCAAAGGANGGTGGAGTGTAACTGCGTACCAACATAATCAGTGAGGATGCGGCCATCGGGGGGAGGGAGAGAGAGAGAGAGAGAGAGAGCAAAAAAGATGAAGTGCACAAAATGATGAGTCAACCATCAAAAGATAGAAAATAAGGCAAAAGGTGGAGTGTAACTGCGTACCAACATAATCAGTGAGGATGCGGCCATCGGAGAAACGACCGGCAGGCTTCCCTGGAAAAGTGCTGCCATAAGGTTCTTTCCAAGAATTTGCTAAAGACTTCCTTATATTCCCTGTATCAGCATACGAATCCCCAAATACAAATAGCTTTGTGGGTCGAAAGCCATACACTTGATGGTTGTCATGGAGGTTATGCTGGTGGCGGTGGTGGTGGTGATGGTGGTGGTGAGATGAACCTTGGACACCCAAATATCCTGCAAACATGTGCGCATATATAAAACTTTATGACTGTACATAGCAAAGGTTTTTGTAAATCTAATTCTGAAAGACTGATTTGAAGCTGACAATAGAAACTTCTTTTTATGTACCTGTGGTGAGGAGAAGGCAGTGGAGGAAGATAATAAAAAATTCCATTGAAGAGAGTGTTTAACAGGGGAGTCTAGAGAGATGGGCGTTATATACTTATATATAGTTCGGGGAGCTTTGACAGAGTATATTTTTTCATAAAGGAGTTTCTCAGCCTGAGCATAAAAGTAGGATTTTCGGTTCCGTTTCTTATATGAGAGCTTTATGAAGCTACTTTTAATCTATCTTATCGAAGTGACACCTAATGAAAAACTAAGTGGTTTAATCAATAAGAATAAGCTTCTTTTTTTAAAGCTAGAATTTATGGTTCAAGATTCGTTGGGCAAAACTTTCGCTTTTCGTAAATAAGTTTTTTGAGGAAACTATTCTAGATCGATTCCTCACTATCTCCTAATCTTAAATGTAGATTTTAATTCTTTTAAAGCATTGACAAACGAGGCCTTAGAGTTTAGTTGGCACCAATTGATAACTCCAAGTTATAGTGAATTGGTTGATATAATTAATATTTTAATGGGGACACTCATTAATGGGGACGAGTACAAGTGGAGACGTGGACTGGAAAGTGGGAATACATTTTCATTTTTTATTTTTCATTTTTCAGTGCTGCCATAGCGAGGACTGGGAATTTGTTCTTTCACTTAAAGTGGCTCCTAATGTGAAAGTCGAGGGGAAAAAAAAGCTTTCATTTAGGAAAGACTTAGGATTTAGTTGCTATAATTTAGTGCCACGTTGTCAATAGATAATTCCAAATCTATAACAAAATATTTAGTTGGATGATATAAACCTATTTTTGACCTCTTCTTTTTCAAATGGAGGGTGCCAAAATGAGTCGTATGTTCCAAATCAATCCGACTTGATTTAGACTCGTTAATAGTATGAATTGAACTGTAAAAGTTTCGAGTTCAAGCTAGGCTTGGATTATCTTTTCAAATTGTGGGTAGGATTGGTCAATGAACTTGTCAATTGCTCAACATTATAAGTTTATTCAACTTGAGATTTTTCATTTTGTTTTCCCCTGAAAATAGAGCCTAACAACTCTTTAACTTTTATTATTATGAAATTATTTTTGAATAAACTAGCGGACCCACTTTTCCTCATTAATCGAGGAGTCCAGTTATCCAGCCTAACATGACTTGCCTGTTATGACAGGCTAACTCGTGAACTAATTTGAATGACTTAAGCTTCGATTTTGATTTTATCAAATTAAGTGTGTGTAACTCAAAGCTTGGTGCAAGTACTAACAAATGATGTCATAAGAGTATTAAAGAAAAATATTGCACATTTAAGAGCCAACTTTGACATTTGATTTGTTCATGTTTCTTTCACAAATATTTGATCTTTTCTTCAAGAAATATAAGCTATATTTGTCATGAAATGATTGGAAAGTAGAAATGTTCATTTTGTTATAATTAATGTCTAAAATGGACGGGTAGAGATGTGAAATGGAAGAAAAAAGTGTAACCATATTTTAGTGCCACGTTGTGAATATATCATTCTGAGTCTAATATTTTTTGACATCTTTCAACTTGAAATTATTGGGTTCAAAATTAGTCCCAACTTATCATATCCTTGAGATGGTTTGAAAGTGAGGCGTGTCGGTCTCGGTCGGAGCCGTCCAAGCCCGCAGCCAACTCTACTTGGCCCACAAGAACATTTTTTTTTATTTTTGTGAATTTTCACTAAAAAAACATTCAAAAGCATTAAAAAATGATTTAATTTTGATTGATGTAAGGTGGATTGTATTAGCCCCCGTTTGTCAATCATTAATTGTGGAAAATAAAGTCTTGAATAGTATTTTTTAGGAAAATGTGTAGTTCAAATATAAGAAGAAATTTTAAATTTATGTATAAAATATTTTATTGTGTGAATGTGTGATTGAAAATAAGTACGGAAAAAAAAGAATTTGGAAATAATGATTATGAAACAAGGACTTAGTATCTTGATCTATAATTTTAATCAAAGTGCTGATAATACCCTATATTAGAGTTGAAGCTCTCGTGTTCGAGTCAATATTAAAACATTTTCTTAGAGTAGGTGAATAATGCAGGAGTATGTTTAAATCGGGATGGACCCAAGGAAGTAGACTTAGGGTGGATTCATTATAGGTGATATAGAGTGAATGCATTAATAATTTTAAATATCATTAGTTGTAACTTTTGGACAAAGCGGTACACAACTTACTATTTATCACATCTTATAAGCACTTTAAAAAATAAGTTGCGCAAATCATACATACTATAAATTTTACTAAACGGGATTTCCTTAAATCTTCCACATCTGAATTGACTATCTATTTTCGACATGGAGATTTCCACTCAATAAAGTTCTACGTAAAAAAATATGTATGATCGAGTGAATAGACTGTTAAATTACCAGATTTTTGCCGGAATAAGCAAGATTTCTTGCAGGAATCGTGAGGGTTTCTAAGATTTTTGCCATTTTGTCCCTTTCTGAGAGTTTCTTCGTTCAAAGAAATCACAGGTATATTTGGTTGATTCACCCACGATAAGGTTAACAGTTTATTGGACCATCTTAATCAATTTTTTATATTACGTGTCGTGTAAATCAAATTTTTTAACTACTAAGCTGTAGTGGGCCTGATTTTGCACTTATTAATTCATCATATATCAAGGGAGACAATCCTTCATATCCCAACTAGATTATTTAATTTCGATAATTATCCATAATTAGAAAGATGAAAAGCTAGCGAGAGAGAGAAGACACCTTTCACGGGCTTCAATTCTATATCTTGTGGAGGAGAGCTACTTATGAACTATTCCTCATAATCGAAAAGTTTTACTGTGAGGAAATGTTTGAACTACAATCCCAGGAGAATAAGGGATTTAGCAGAAAATGTGATTTATTTTTATCTTCCTATTTCGGAATGACAAAAAGGTTATACCATCTCATGGTAAATAGACAAATTGTTTGGCAGAGCTAGATTTGAACCTGTGTAGACATATTGCCAAAGAAATTACAGTTCATCTGCCCAAGCATCAAAGCTAGGAAGAATCCACCTAATGCTAATTGGTAATTCATGATCTTCCTATCATAGTATCCTACCCTCAAGTTGGAATTCGAATCCGTATCGTTTTCTTGAAAGAGTGTCCAAGTGCCCTCACATTATGATCATAGTACAAACAATTTTTTGAAATAATATCCTACCCTCTGGTTGGAATTCGAATCCCTTGTTTGTTTCACATTATTTAAGCAAGAAAATGAAAATTGTATCCTTTTTTTCAAACAAAGTGGGTCCCACCAACACACAAACTGGTCAGATATGGCTGCTATTCTACTGTACCAACAGTCCATTTTTTTCTACTAATGTGAAACAAATAGGGGCATAATGGAATAATATGATTAGACTTGCGGGATCTTTATGTTTATCATAATCTATAGAATTTTGTGATTATTCATCTATATTTATGAATCGTTCATCAAAATAATAGAATTGTCAAACTCTATATAAATAGAGTATAAAAATCTATTTTCTTTAGAATAATTTCATTTCCAAAAATAAAAAATGAAATACAAACAATTATAAACAATATGAGGTATATGATTTGTTCATGGAATGATTGATTTGTCAAAAAAAAAAAGGTGGGTGGGGGGGGGGTGGAGGGGTTTAATTTTGATTTTTTTTGCTTTCATTTATTGTTAAAATGAGATATCCTTATGTCTATCTCATACTAAGATGAGAGATTAACAACCAATGAATCTAGTAAGTGGGATCAAGAAGTTATCCAAAATTTTCTTTAAGAATTTAGTTCAGCATATCTTGAACAAAGAAAAGATTGTTAAGTGCATGAACATTTTAAATAGAGGGATTCTCTTTGGATGTTATAAAAACTTGATTATTTCGTGTTCGTCATAAATTATCGTGGTACGTTATTTTAATAACTATAAGATAAGAAATGATCAATGAAAAATCACGACATTAAAATTTACAAGGAAAGAAGCTTCACTATAGTAGATAATGTAAAATCACCACAATTTGTAATATGTACACTAGCAAAACTTTATCTTCAAGAAGTGAATCATTCTTCTTTCTGTCAACAAGAAGTGAACATTAAAATGACAAAAAAAAAAAAAAATTGTCTGCCCACCATAGGGCTAGACAAAAGAACCTAGGACATCCCAAAGATAAAGATCCAAAGCGTCGAGAAACTCAACACCGCTATGAACAATATTAAGACCTCTGCTTATCCTTGAAAGGGGTAATCTTGATGACCAAACCTGGAAAAACATCATCAGGATCTTGAATATGTGGATTCTCCTCAACAATATAAGGATCACCACACTTTTCACTTATAGTGTGCAAAGTCTCTCCTTCTCTTACAACATAAATTTCATCGCATGGCCTCTCCACGCGATCCTTCTCCATCTGCTGCACTGTATAATATTCTCCATCGCTCGATTCGCAGCAGCTCGAAACCAGCATTAATGCCAAGAACAATGCACAATACCCACTAATGGCCTCTGCCAATGCTATTGATGATGAGTTAATACGCGACATGGTTCCGACTTTTCAATATTGTTTCTTAGGGTTTGGATATATAGAGGATTGGGATTGAAATTTTTGAAGTGGAGAAGATGGTTTTGCTTTCGTTAGAGTGGGTTCAAGGTCCTGTTTTATGGATGGAAGGAGTTGAAACGGTTTCTTCAGTGTGGTAGGTAACTGTCAAACAATGGAAAATTATAAAAATATAATTAGAGGGAAAGCTTACTAATTGGCATCACTAAGATGAGACGACTACGGCTTGACCCATAACTACACAGTTAACGTATTATTTAAGTTTCGTACATTGTACTGAATTAAATAAGATTAACATCTTGACCTTTTCTTCTCGTCCTTTGCTTTTGTAATTCTTAAATGTGAAATTTGACTTGAATCAGTGTTCGGTTATGGAAATTTGAGACATAAAAATGAAACCGTCAATGCTGGTGATGGTCATTAAATTGGCACACTGAGTCTATTAGTAAATTGTAATGATATCATGTTGGCTTTTGTTGTATCATATTCATTAGTATAATGCCTGGTGATAATTTTGTATTATATAAACTTGATATGCTTTGATACTACAAAAAATCACGCCTCGAACCATGCTTTGCTGGTTCAATGCTTAAATCAGTAGGAAAAAAAAAAATTGATATACCCACATGAGGCTACAAACTAAATAATGATATAGTATCTGAATAATGAATGAACATTGCAGAGCTACAACGGTATATGGTGGAATCATATGAAGATTAGGACACGCCTCTCTGAACTATACCATAACCACTATAATCAGCTTAAGAGTCCAAAAGCGTATGTTAGTATGATATGTAATAAATAGTCTACCTTGGTTGAAGTTCGCATACTAATAGAGCGTATGCACAAGAATCGCGAGAAAATTCTTCGTGCTTAATATGACTTTTTATCATTAATCAATTTATTATATATTATTAATGTATCATTTTATTCAACCCTACGGATACTCAGCACTAGTTTAGGTGTCCTTAAATGATTGGACATCTTAAATGAAGATATATAAGTCATATCTAAGACTTCCAATCATTTAAAGACATTTAATGGATAAATATACTGGTATTAAGTAAATACCGATGATGATGATGATGATGAATAACATTACTCATTAGTTATCCATGATTGTGTCTAATAGTAAATTTTAATTATTTAATACACACGTCACTTAAATAATGAAGGGAAGTACGGAATACTTTATACTTTGGGAGTACTAGAAATTTTTTCCCGTACGACAAACATGGGCTCGAGGAACTAGTGGAGTTCTTATAGGATTAGGATACTTCTAGAGAGTAAGCATGGACAATACAACCAACCCTTGGCATGAGCTCGGGCCGTTAAAAAAAAATTTCAAGATTTCTTTTGTCCAATTGTTATGGAGTACGAGTCTGTTAGGTATATACAGGACTTCTTTGTTTCGTTAATAATGCCAACATTTTAAGGGATACCACCTTAGGCAACTCCTAACTTTGACTAAAGTTTGTGCCAACTCTTGGATTTGACAAGGGTAATATACTCTTGAATAATAACTCGATTGTGGAAGTGTAATAATAGAGACATCTCAACAATGTCCAACTCATTTCTAGTAGAAAGCCATCCACATTATACAATAGTAATTCATCGACATGTACAGATAAAATTTATCCATTGTGTGTTAGATAAAAGAAAGACGACCCTTGACTCTCACGATGAAATAGCAGTGTCATTTCTAGTATCTGAATTTTCTTCAACAAGGAGACGATATGCCGAATTATGGTCTGCATCTTGAATAGTTGGCATGCTTTCATGATCCTTCTTGCTGCAGTGGCATTTGCAGGAAATTAAACGATACACATTTCATTGTAGAAACACAAGGAATTCTCTATGGTGCTCGAGTTAACAACAGGTTCAGACTACTGAGGTATGAAGAAAATACGAGAATCTTGATGAGGTAATGCTTACGTTGTAGAATATATGACAATTCCAACTACGACTAGTGCAAAAGCAATAAAGTATAACCAGTCAACCTGCAATGTGAAACAAAGCATCATCAGCCATTTAGCCGTAGAAACAATTACGGAGGGTAAAAATGAAGATAGGAAAAAATGTTACCTTCTGCTTGTAGAAAAATATTTTAATGACAACTGCCCACATATCAGATGTAAGAAGAGAGAGATTAAACAGTGTGGATCCACTCATCTGTATAAATAGTGATTCCATTAGAGACAATGATATTGTAGACACTGATATATCAATTCCAAATGTGTGNGTAAAAATGAAGATAGGAAAAAATGTTACCTTCTGCTTGTAGAAAAATATTCTAATGACAACTGCCCACATATCAGATGTAAGAAGAGAGAGATTAAACAGTGTGGATCCACTCATCTGTATAAATAGTCATTCCATTAGAGACAATGATATTGTAGACACTGATATATCAATTCCAAATGTGTGTAAAAAGCAGTTAAAGGCCTTAAGTCTGTTGTTTTTGAAGAATTTTTAAGGAAATTTTTCGATCCTAAAAGCATTCCACGAACTTCGTAGAGCTATCTTTCCCTCTTTCCCCTTCACATGCTGTGGCTTACAATGAGTAGACATTGGTTTTTATAACGGTTCGTAAGTAGAAATTTCATGGCAAAGACTCTCGAACCTTCCTTTTCATGTTCATCTAATCAAGGCCTTCAGATGTAATGGTTTATCAGCGTATCCATATAGTTTTATCAAAAACTCATTTTGCTAAAAACCATTCCCATAAGGAAACATTAACGGAGGTAAAGCTAACCTGTAGAACAAAAGGAACGAGTGTATAGAACATAAAGCTTGATGTCGTATAACCGGCAAAGGCTGCCATCTGATAACAAGCTTGGTTAGCACTGTCAGACCGTACTCAATTGTACAATGTACAAGATTTTAGCTTCTATTTTTTGAGTACTTACAATTTCTGCAGACCACGTCACTGATTCAAGGATCTTCCTCTCCAATACAGTGCAAGACGAGTAAAGGGAAAACGGTTCAAAGTAATCTTTTCAATGAAAATAGAAAATTTCGAATTCATGTACTTATTTAGAGATAAGGATACACCTCAAATGCACTCACGAGCATACCAAACAAACCAATCATAGTGATTACTTCAACACGATCTTTCTTCTTGACGCAAAATTCCTGTACCAGGAAATATTAGAAATTATTGTCATTAGGAACTAATATTGATTGTTGAACATAGAACTTAATCTGGAATGGGGAAACATCAAATTAACCAACCTCACCAACATTGCTCAATGCGAAAAAAATTGTCCCTGCAATGACAAGTACATCACCCAAAAGAGGTTTTGAACCACCTGAAATGCAATAGGTAAGACGGGTACTTGCTCAATATCACTTGGTGTGAAAAAAAATGGTTACTTTGAAGATATGTTATAACCACGATGATGGGAAAGAAACTATCGGAAAAGATCTTAACGAGGAGTTTCTATTAGTATTTAACCACTAATACTTATCTAAAGTATGTTGAGAGTTAGAAACCCTAATTATATACCATCGATAGCAAGTAAATCGAATTGCGGAAAGAAAAATAGAGACATAAGAACACGTAAAATTTATAGAGTTTCACCTCAATATAAGAATACGTCTTCTTATGTCAATGCAATAATTTGATGAAAAGAAGTTTATAAAAGAAAATTGCACATCCTATCTACTCAAACCTCTCTTTTTTATTATTATTCAAAACTCTGATAACAACTCCCTATTCATAAGACAAACTAATAGCAAAACCGAAATTAGGTCGATTCATGTACTAACTCTGCAAAGCGGCAATAATTAAGCTCACGACTTAACAAACAGTCCAAATTGGTTGCAGTAGAGCCAAAACTATCACTAGTAAGAACCAAAGTGAGGAGGAAAATAAGCTTTTTAAGGAAAGGGCATAAAATTATACCTCCACCTCCCTCCCAAGCATCAGAAAGAATCACCAGACCAAGTCCTGCAAGACAAATTGCTGCACCAAAGAATTGCCACCAGGAATATTTTGTGCCAAGGAAAATCCATGTGAGCAATATTACCCATGCGATCGTCCAACAATCCAATATCGTCACGCTTGTAATTGATGAGAATTCATAAGCTTTATTAACTGTAACGAATTACTTGGAAAATAAGCTTTTACAAATCAATGCAATTCCAAATGCTAAGACTACTGATTAGTGAGTTGAAAAAGGGAAATCCCAAAAGTTTTGATGTACGCATAAGCTTTGTAACAGCACGTTACCAAGATAATTGCCGTGGACATCAACAAATCCTAGGAGAACGTACCAATACCAAGGAACCTGCATTTTCGACATTAATATCCAGTGTTGATTCAAGAACAATTCAGTGTAAAGAACTCGGCAGTATTGGACATTGCTGAATAGGACAACAACCAAGATTTTAACATCGTTTTGTTTCTATTTGTCCCTTTTTATCTAATTTACCAAACCAAACACCCCATGTAAGTATGAAACTGTATAATCAACTCCAGTCAGTAATTTATGTGATGAAAATCCACAATACCAGCAATTTTTGGAGCCGGTACAGCATGACACTTCCATACACCAGAACCAGAGCCAAGTAACTAAAGAATGACAGAGTAAGAGGTGTATCAACACCTAGACAATCCCATAAACATATTACTAGGTACAAGGAACAAAATTATTAGTGTAGAACATCAAAATTTTTGAAATAGTCTAAGAAACTTCTAAATTCAAGTCCATTTAATTTCTTACTAAATAAAACAAAATCAGATTTTGCAAAATTAAAATAAATTACCTTCAGCGGCAACTAAAGAGGCAGTGAAGCTCATAATGGCTATGTCAAGAGACACAACCTGGCCTAAAAACAATAAGAACAACGTCCTCAAAATGCCTTCATGGTTTCTCCACCATCCTCTGCCCATGGCACAGAAAAGTCTAGGCAATATCGCGTGTGAATTTTATTTTTTATTTTTTGTATGTATATTTCAAGCATCTATGATTTTTAAAAAAAAAATCCTTTTTTTTTTTTCTGGGTGAGTAGGGCACGAGGATGTATCTAACTGTCAAAAGTCTTTGGAAGTTGTCACGTGGTGAGTTCAATAGTGAACAACTGCATGCGACAAAGACCATTCACCAAAAAAATGGCCGCAAATTAAGCCCCCACAGAATTTAAAATTTAAACTTTAATTCAAAGTCAGTAATTAATTCAAACCACACATTTAATACGATTCACAACTTTTTTAATCATACACTTCATCAACTTCTATCTAGATCTACTAAAAATATGATTTTAATCTAAGTGTTTATTTGAGATAATTTAAAAAGTTGCTTGTGATCACAATATATTTCATGGAATTTATAATTTTTATTAACTTTTTAATTATATATTTTATCAATTTTTATCAAAATCTGCTAAAATATTTATCAAAAATTTGTCAATCAATCCCTAAAAAACTATGTAAATAGGTGGTGTAAGCCCTGATTTGGTAATTTATTTTAGTTCTCAAACTCGAAAAAATGAGAAATTTATTATTGATGATGTAGATTGCTCTTGACTTATACATGCTTCATATTTGTATGATGTCTCATTTGTAAAATTAGTTAGTCAATTGGACTATATACATTCGGTATCACAAATATTTGACGATTTAAATATAATCTAAGTACTTGTTTAATAAAATTTTACTAATATTTTTTTTTTTTTAATGTGCAAACTTCAATTTTAACTACGCATTTCATGAGATCCAGATTTTTATTAACTTTTCAATCTCACATTTCGTCATCTTTTATGAAATCTGCTAAAATCTTTTGAAAAGAAAAAAAAAAGAAAAAACCTTTTACTAAGGAATGATGAATCCTTAAATTATATCGTTGCTATATTGTTACGAATTTTCTTGCTATCATGAATCTTATAGCATGTTTTACAGGAATGGCTAGATATCATATTAAATAAAATAAACATATTTAGTTTATTTTAATCTTTATTATTAATGTATAATATCTTATGTACCAATCATGCACATTATTTTTGGTTTTTGTTTTAGTAAAATTGGTTAAATATTTATACAATAAATATAATATGTGAAATCAATAATTAATTCAGATGAAGTACCAAATTGGTGAGAAGTGTTGAATTTGTGTGGGAGGCTGGGGTTCGAATCACACTCCACGCATTA
>CAIGRN010130661.1:0-12633 GCA_903798345.1 Fraxinus anomala
TTTTTTTTTTTTTTTTTTAAGTGAGCTTTTAAAAAGTTATGGGATTCAATTTGCAATTATTCCTTATTTTTGTTTTCTTACTTCCTTTTTTTTTTTTTTCTGTCAACCAAATCCGACGTTCAATGGTCAAAATGGAGAAAAGTGAGTTTTGCTGGATAATTAAGAAGTGGACAATACTATATGTACATTTATTTTTTTATCAAGGGTGTGTTCGATAGAGATTAAAATTAGATAAAAATTGAAAAATTAGTCGTTATTGTTAACTTTTATTAGACGAGTGAGACTCAACAACGACCATATTTTCACTTTTAATTGAATTTTGAGCTGTACCAAACAAGTGGCTAATCTTTTACCTACACTCATAATAGGGTGTGAAGACCACACATTTGAGAATGTTTAATTTATGTGGGTTTTGCGCGCATGTGAGAAGTGTAATATTTTCGATACAAATGAAATTGTTCTTAAAAAGTAATGTTATTCACCTTTACTATTATTAAGTATAATTTAAATGATAATTACGTGACGTTAAATGATAAATTCATTAAGTGCAAAGTCACGTAGAGAACTTGAGAATAAAGCACGAAGATTACAAATTTCCTTTTATTTAATGGACAATAAAAAAATGTTGTGCGGCGCCAACCTAAAAACGGAGGGCGGTGCACTAGTTTGCTGCGGCAAGCTGGTTTAGCGTAAAATGCGCTTCAGCAAACAACGCTATCCTTCACGGGCCCGAAAGTGAAAAACAGTACGCTAATTGTACTGGCGTATGTTAAGGAAGCTACCTTTAAATGATCTATCTTGCGCGTCGTTGAATTTGCTCCAAATCAAAACCTAGTCCCCCTCCCCTCAAGGTCATCAATCCAGAGGTCCCAGTTTTTCATACCCAATATCTGGTGCTTTTTACTCCATCCCTTCTCGATAAAATTGAGCTACAGGTTTTTCTGTCTTTACACTTACTTTCATTTCTCCTTTTGAACTGTTCTTAGTTTTCTTTGGTTTGTTAGGCAATAATAATAATCAGTGCCGTTCCATTTCACAGAAGGAGACTCGTGAAAATTTGAATTATAGTTTTTATCCATGGTCGTTTTCAATCTTAATTGTGCAATGCAGTAGCCTTGGATTTATTTTTGTGTACTTCAATTACAAGGGATCGAGTCTGGTTGAATTTTTGGTGGTATAATGAAGGATGTGGAAATACCGAAGTGGCTTAAAGGATTGGCAATGGCACCTGAATTCCGCCCAACGGACACGGAATTTGCAGACCCAATTGCGTATATATCCAAAATAGAGAAAGAAGCTAGTGCTTTTGGAATATGTAAAATAATTCCGCCATTGCCCAAACCTTCAAAAAAGTACGTTCTTTGTAATTTGAATAGGTCCCTTTCCAAGTGCTCGGAACTGGGTTCGGATCTAAATCTCACGTCAAAAACGGATAATGCTGATAGGGGAAATTGTAATGGTGGGGTGAGTAGGGCGGTTTTCACTACTAGGCACCAAGAATTGGGTAGTGAGAAAGGGAAAAGGGTGAAGGGGGTGGGAGGTCAAGTATCCGGAGCTCAAAAGCAAGTTTGGCAAAGTGGGGAGGTTTATACATTGGAGCAGTTTGAAGCGAAGTCAAAGAATTTTGCTAAGGGTCAGTTTGGGATGGTGAAAGAGGTGAATCCATTAATTGTAGAGGCAATGTTTTGGAAAGTGGCTTCTGCTGAGAAGCCAGTTTATGTAGAGTACGCAAATGATGTGCCTGGTTCAGGGTTTGGTGAACCAGTAGGGTCGCTGCGACATTTTTATAGACGTAAGAGGAGGAGGAGGAAGAGGAAGTCCTTCGATCGGAATAATTTAGGGAGCTCTGATAGCAAGGACGATCGAGTAGATGCCGTGAACGGTGGTAGGTTAGATAAAGTTTCAGGCGGCCAGAAAGATTTTGGTTTATGTAAAGAGACAGCTTCAAATTCATTACCATCTATGCAGTTGCATCAAGCCGCATCTTTTTCTGGGGACAAGGATTTAAACTGCACAAGTGAGATGGAAGGTACTGCTGGTTGGAAGCTTTCAAATAGTCCTTGGAATTTACAAGTAATAGCACGATCAGCTGGATCTTTGACACGTTTTATGCCAGATGATATCCCTGGTGTTACTTCTCCAATGGTTTATGTGGGAATGCTTTTCAGCTGGTTTGCTTGGCATGTTGAAGATCATGAGCTTCACAGCTTGAACTTCCTTCACATGGGCGCTCCGAAGACTTGGTATGCAGTGCCAGGAGATTATGCATTCAATTTTGAAGAAGTCATTCGACTTTACGGTTATGGAGGAAACACTGACCGTTTAGGTATGTGAGTGCTTTCTAGTAAATATGTGATATATACATTTTAAAAACGCGATGATATAGATGACACTGTCAATTTTTCCTATGATTACAATGACAGCTAATTCTTCAAATTTTTTCTTCTTCATGCCTTCGGGAAGCTCTATTTTGGTTGTTGATTATTCTGTACCACAATAAGAAGAATTGATTATTCTGTACCACAATAAGAAGAATATTATCCCCACTTCCCCTAGTTGGCTTACACTGTTATTGCTACAAAAGCATGACCTCGAGCTAGAAGTTGCATGCCTTGCAGTTATATGAATCAGTATTTGCTTTTCTTGGACATTCTTTTCATGAGCTATTATCAAAATGGATAGTAACTGGATAGGAAGTATTTGTTCGCTGCAGAGGGTCCCGGACAGAACTTATCCTCTCTGTTTGGATTCCTAACCCGCGAGGTTCACCTATTATTTTTATTCTTTTGATTTTTGGTAAATACTGTCGCAGTAGCATTTTTATAGAACGTGACCTACCGTTAGCTTCTTTTGCATGTCTAGTTGTTGGGTATGCTGGGGTTACGATCAAATTTGAGGCAAATAGAATGTGACTACATCTTCTCTGGGTATTTGTTTTGTGAATGAACTATTGAAGTGCAAGCTAGAATATGAATTCTTCTACTTCGTACCAGGATGGTTACCTGGCCTTGTCATCGACAATGATCATGATAACCTAGAGGAACAATTGCCTATATATATTTACCGCTTTTGAGTTGTCAATCCTTGTTTTCTTGTAGCAGACAAAACAACCTTCTTCATACTTGGTTAGGGGCGGGGCGGGGCGGGGCGGGGCGGGTGAGGGAGAATGCAAAAATTCCTCTGCATCAGTATTTTGTAATATTATTTAAAGCTCCAGACGGTTGAACATGGTGGTGGATTTCCCTTTAAATCTTTATAAGGTATGAAGTCTCGGAAAATGGATATGTCGCTCATGCTCTAGAGTTTCTAGACTTCTAAAAACATTTTCCTCTTGAAAAAACAATTATTTTTTGTGGCATAAATGTTTGGTGAATGCTATTTGTCAGTACAGGCTTTCAATTTTATTTGCTGTTCACAGTAGAATCTAGCTGTAACTTTTAATACTCCGAGACTTGTGCATTATTTTCTTCACTCAGATTCATTTCTTTTGTGATTTCCAGCTGCTCTCTCTCTCTTGGGTGAGAAGACAACTGTTTTGTCTCCTGAAGTTATTGTTGAATCAAGCATCCCATGTTGCAGGTGTGATTTTTTTCATTGATTCTTATCTGCATTTGCTTTCTGTTTTCTATTTGGTGAATAGAAGGATTTATTTCCGTCAATTTTGTTGGTTATGTGGCGTGCTTGTTGATATGAGACAAGGCTTACATATTTGTTAAGTATTCTGCTAAGGTGGACTTGGTTATTATTGTTAGGTTGGTGCAGTACCCTGGAGAATTTGTTGTGACTTTTCCAAGTGCTTACCACATAGGATTCAGCCATGGTATTTGCTTTACATTTCATATACTTGTTGGAGCAATTTGTTGTTCATCTAAATTGTAACATCCGCTTCCTGATACGTAATCTTGAACCCTAAATATTTTACCTGCTGTTGGGTACCTTGAAGACTTGGAATGAGAGCCGAGCTTATCTTTTTTACAAATTCACAAATTTCATAATCTTTCAATATCTTTGTGTGTTACATTTAAAGAATTTATCTTTTTAAATGACAAAGCAGCTTTAATCTCTTTCTTTTAATCCTCATACAGATTCCCTCCACCATTTTTCTTCTTGTTTCTAAATTGCCACGTTCTTTTACTCCCACACTCCTCCTTTTTAATTTTCTACATCCACTCCTCTCAGATAGATTGTTCTTTTTTTTTTTTTTTTTTTTTTTTTTTTTTTTTTTTTTTTTTTTGTTATTGTTATACACTCGTGATTTTGTAAACAAATGGGATGTGTGTTGAGCCCTATATCTCTAGCTCCAAGGTGGGGTAATTTATTGGGCCTCTGGAAAATAGCTTAACATATACTTGGTCTGGAATTACTATTTTTAATTTACAAGCTAAGTGGTTAAAATATCTGACCTTCTTATTTTGAACTACTTTAGTAAGTAACTTAGGCCACTTTGATCTTAGCAAAACTGAGTAGATCTGTTTTCCTTTCGTATATGAATTTTTGTTCGAGGTTCTACTAATGACTTTTTTATGCAAATTAGGTTTCAATNTAGGTTTCAATTGTGGAGAAGCTGCTAATTTTGGCACTCCAGAATGGCTTGCAATAGCTAAGGAAGCTGCTGTGCGTAGAGCTGCCATGAATTATCTACCCATGCTTTCCCATCAGCAACTTTTATACTTGTTGACCATGTCTTTCATTTCAAGGTCAGGTTTCTAGCTTTGACTGTTACTTTAGACCAATATGTTGGTGTAGGATTCCTTGAAGTACTCTTTAGGAATCATCAACTACTTGCTATGCTGTACTCACTCCGTTTTTGTAATTTCATTGGTGACTATTGGCACAACATTTACTGCTGGGACTGATTCCATCTTCAACAAAGATGTTAATGGTCTTTAAATTTCTTTCGGATCCACTCTTAAGCTGAGCCATGGTTATTTGCATGTTATAACATTGTTTCTGTTGTTGATTGGCCGATTCTAGTCTCTTGAATAATAAACTTATGGGATAAAAGCGCTGTTAGTCAACAACTTATAGGGCTGGTCACTTACGTACTGAACTTTTTTTTCCCAAGTTAGTCATTGAACTTCTAGTTGTTTCATTTGAGGCACTTCGACGTGGGTAATCGAAATGATGATATGACATGGAAAATTCGTTAATGCATTATTTCTATCATATAGCCAGATTAAAATGTGCACTGTTAGACAAGTTGGGCTTCCAAAATGCACTTTTATAAGAAACAAAAAATTTAAAAAGAAAGCACAACCGGTCCAACAAAACGCATTTTTGCCTAATTTGACAAATAAAAATAAATCATAAATAAATTTTTCATGTAAATGTCGTCTTTTCTATTGGTCAGGCCAGCATTTGCGTTAATTTACTGTATGGTATTAAACAGAGTGCTTTAAGCTGTAAAAAAAAGGGTTCAGCAACTAACTTGGAAAGAAAAAACAGTTCGGTGAGCACAGTGAAATTACTCTTTTAAGTCAGATGAATAACAGTGTCTTTTTACCCATAAATATATTGTTGCACCAGCCAGTTAACAACAGAAACCATTTGATTGGTGGACCACATTATTAATGCAGCATAGACAGTCACGTGTATGAAGATATCAATAGAAGTATGCACTTGAGCGTCTTTCCTAACCTCTTCTTGGGCAAACTCTTGGTTTTTTTATTTTTTTTATCTTATTCTTGTCCGGAGTTACAGTTTTCTACCAAGTGAAGTTACATTATTTAAAAGCTAAGGTGGAAAAGGTATGTAAAAATTGGCTTGGACAGAGTTTCAAGACTATAGTTTTCATTCTTTTGTGGTAGTGTTCGGTGATGGGAAACCTGTTAGTCCCGGTATCAAGGGCATAAAATTTGATTATTCAGACCTGTGGTCACAAAGAAAGCTTAGAATTTTTCTCTTGAATCAGTTTTGAAGAGAGAGACGTTCGATTATTAAGCATCATATTTAAGGGGAAGATGAGTCAAATACTTATAGTAAAATTTTGGAAATATGTAATGTGCAATGTGCATCTTACGATATGTATAGCTGTGTATCTTGCGAGACCAACTTTCTACTGTAGTTGGGGAAAAGATGCTTCTTTATTTGACATAGTATTAGACTCGTAAAAATTGATTTATTTTTTTCACTAGTCCTTGACAATAAATGGTAGACTTGCCAAAAGGCTTTTTGTTGATATGAGATAATCTTATAACCACCAAAATTTCACATAATAGGTAATTAGACATTTAATATTTTTTGTTTAGATGCGGCAGTTTATTAGTTTCATAATAGGCTGAAATCTGACGTTTGATTTATGATTAATAACTTTTTTAGACTTCTCACTTAACATTATTTTTATGCCGTGAACCTTTTTTTTTTTTTCCCCCCCTTGATGATTACAATAGAAGGTCTAATATGCTTCTGTTGTATCAATCATCCTAAATTTTTGGACTGAAATTTATTGAATTTCAGAATACCAAGATCCCTACTACCAGGGGTACGAAGCTCACGCCATAGAGATCGTCAGAAGGAAGAAAGAGAATTGTTAGTAAAGAAAGCCTTTATCCAAGATATCTTGAATGAAAACACACTCTTGACTATTCTTCTTCGGAGAAATCCCTTGTACTATGTAGTACTATGGGACCTGGAATTGTTGCCATCTTCAAGTAAAGAATCTGAATTCTGCAATAGTGCAGATGCTGCAATATCAACATCAAGTGAAAAAGCTTATCCTGAGAACGATGATAATCAGGATCATTTCAGCCAGTTGAATAACTGTATAAATGCAGTTGGTTTTGACCTAGACGATGATGACTTGGCATATGATTTTCATATTGATTCTGGAACTTTACCCTGTGTTGCTTGTGGTATTCTTGGTTTTCCCTTTATGGCTGTTGTACAACCATCTGAGGAAGCGTCAAAGACTCTTCTGCTTGAGGATCATCGTACCATTCAAGATCTAGAAGTTTTCAAACCAGTTGAATCTCATTCCCTTTCTGACCTCGATCACATGGTTGAGGCCTCTATTCCAGGTACAAGGTCCAAAGACATGCTATTGCCCGTGCTATGTTTTCGGGATTTCACTTTGTTTTCCTTATTTCTCAAATTATCTGTGGTAATTTAGTAATTTCTGCTAAGTGACACTTAAAAATTAGAAATGGTACATCAAATTAAATAATTTCCACATGCTTCTCTAACATCAGTGTTAAAACACCCAGGAATCTGATTTGATTCACCCAGAATATTGGTTTGTACGAATGTACTATAACTTTTGCTGGATCTGCAATAAGCTTTAGAAAAATGATGTTTTGATATGTTGGTGCTGCCTGCTATGTCCCCTGCTAGATGCGTTTACTTCTGTGAGAAAATATACTTCATGTTTTCTTTTGTGTATGAACTGCCAATAGAGGCCTGCTTGTGGTATTGTTGTTCATCATCATACAATGTGAAGTGTCTGTAAATTCATATTTAAATCTTTGATGCTCATCTATTATTGGTTCCCTTTTTACTGTGTGCAGAAGGTTTTTGTGTAAATTCTCTTATGTGTATCTAGATTATCAACCATTATTGAAAACTCAATTACCTGTCGAGTACCCTAGATCAAATATGAGGGATCTAACCTATCCAAATGGATCATCTTCAGTGGTTGAATCAAGCCAACCTATACATTCACCAATTGAGCAATCTCCTATCTCTGACCATTCATCGTCTCCCAAGTATGATGCAGCTTCCTCAAAAGCTAAGACTGCGATGGGATGGAACATTTCTGGTGCATTTGAAAAACCACGACTGTTCTGCCTGGAGCACGCAATTGAAACTGAAGGACTGTTGAGTACAAAAGGTGGAGCTAAAGTTCTCGTGATTTGTCATTCAGGTAACAGTCGGCTTACCGTGTCATCCATTAGAATGATAAATGGGAAGTTAAAATTTTTTTATCTTACCTTCAGCACTTCAGCCTCGTGTATTTTCTTTGACTTCTGCTGCACTTGTTTGGAAATCAGAAGAATGCATGGAACCATCAGAAATTGTGTTTAATTTTCTTGAAGTCTGACAACAATGATATTTGAACTTCACGTGCACATCTAATCAATTTAATTAAAATAAAGGAGTTATATGTTGCGTTGTCCCATTCCCTTTTACTATTTTTTGCAACTTATTTGTATTATGATCCACTTTTTCTGATTTTTTTTCATATGGTTAGACTTCCAAAAAATAAAGGCACATGCTGCAGCCATAGCGGAGGAGATTGCCGTACCTTTTAATTATAATGAGATTCCACTAGGTAGGGCATCACAGGAAGATCTATACTTGGTTGATGTTGCTATTGACAGAGAAGAACAAACTGGATGCATAGAAGACTGGACTTCACAAATGAGTATCAATTTACAGCACTGTGTGAAGGTGAAAAAAAATTTCCCATCCAAGAATGTTAAGCATCTATTGACTTTGGGTAGGTTGTTCTCCGATGCAACTACCGATTTGAATTCTTCCAGTATCTATTGGAAATCCAGAAAATTACGCACAAATCGTAATCTAAAACACCCATTGCAAAGAATATCTACTGATGGCCTGAAAATCACGGATGACGAGGAGGATTCGAGATCGAAGTTAGAGCATCAAACGGCTAGGAAAGAGGTTAAATTCATCCAATATTCAAGAAGAAAATACAGATCTCATAGTTCTGCAGGAGTAAATGAGGCACCTAAAGACTCTAATGACCATGTTCTACAAAATGTTCCAGCTGTTGATGATTTAGATCAGGAGAAAGAAGCTAAAAGCACTACTAAAAGTATTATTGTTGGAGTTGGAAATATTGAACACACTTTTCCAGGGCTGAGCGCTTTAGCTTCTGGGGGACAATCTGAACATGAACGAATAAAGTTTTCACAAACCGGAGGTTGTGATGATAATTCTCTTCCATTGCAATGTGCAAATTCATTTACTTCTGCCACACCAGTTGTCGAGAATGTTGCAGCACAAGCTATAATTTACTCATCAGATGGGTTGATAGTGAAGGAAAATGCTTGTGGTTCAACATGGAGTGATCCCAAGGTGCAGCATGAAATCGAGGTAGAAGGACACTTTGAGGAAAACGAGAGATGTTATTTGGATAATTCTGATTGTTCACCTGCAGCTGAAGCTGGGAGGTGCCATTCTGGAAAATTTTCAGGTTCTTCTGCAGTTTCTGCTCAAAGCAACAGCAAAAAAGAAAATGCCAGGAAGAAACATATGACGAAGGAAGCAGACAGTGAGGTATCGGTTACCTTGAGTTGCGAGGGGCACAACAAAGTTCAGACAGACGCTGATATTCAAGACAAAGCTGTTCCTGTGGGACAGCATGAAATTCTGACAGACAGAGATGATGAAGTTAAAGCTGTTTCTGGGGGGCAGCAAGAAATTCAGACAGGCAGAGATAATCAAGAGAAAGCTGTTTCCGAGGGTCAGCAAGAAATTCAGACAGACAGAGATGATCAAATCAAAGCTGTTTCAATAGGTACTGGACTAGTAGAAGAATATGATTCCATCTCGGTTGAAGAACTCCATGTAGCAAGTAATATACATGCTGCCATGGAATCTTGTGATGATGACAGCAAGTATGCCTCTTCACCTGTGCAGAGAGAGCCGAATTATTCCAACTCTACCACCCTGCAATCTGAACCAAATTTGAAAAGTGGAAGAAAGAGAAAACGAGAAGTAGACCTGCTAACACAAGATCAATTGCATGTTGATGGCTTCATAATAAGTCCTTGTGAAAGCTTGAGGCCAAGGATCAGAAAAGATGCATCTGTCAGTGGAACCGACTGTAAGAAACCTGTCGAGGAGAAGCTGCCAGTGAAGAAGGCGAGGAAGGCTTCAGCTGATTCTATCCCTCACAAGGATAAAGAAGAACGTGAAACAAGACCTCACAAGTGTGACTTAGAAGGCTGTCGAATGAGTTTCAAGACAAAGGCTGAGCTTCTCCTTCACAAACGTAATCAGTGCCCAGTCGATGGGTGCAGGAAGAAACTCAGCTCCCACAAATATGCAGTACTGCACCAGCGCGTTCATGATGATGATCGGCCCCTCAAGTGTCCATGGAAGGGTTGCACTATGTCATTTAAGTGGGCTTGGGCGAGGACTGAACATATACGAGTGCACACTGGGGAGCGTCCGTATGTGTGCAAGGTCAAGGACTGTGGCCTTACTTTTAGATTTGTATCTGATTTTAGCAGGCATAGACGGAAAACCGGACATCATGTGAAGGTAAGTTAGGTTTTTGAATTATAAGTACCAAAATGTGGAATTCTTGAGAAAAGCAAGGCAACTCAAGAATTATGTAAAACTAGAATGTCCCGATCCTTTCATTGTAGGCTAGGAAATTCACTGATCTCTGTTGTGGGTAGGCATTTTGCATTTAAAAAATGATTAGTTTGGTAGTTGATATAATTGAAGTTGAAGATGCTGCTTTTTCATTAGCATGGAGGAATTGGGTCTTGCCACCTGATTGCTTAGCATGGCCCATCTTGCTGATATTCCATGTCAAGTAGAATGCTCTAGAAACAAGAAAGGCCTAAATTATAGTGTGCAAAAATATGGAACATCGGTGTGTCTAGGATGTTCTAGCTTTTAAGTGGCTTTTTGGACGTCTTATTTCGGTGCTAATCGTGAAAACAACAAAAAAAGGGTCAAGAAGTACTTGCTTAAAATCTTAGCCAAACATTGTCGGGCATGTGAAGATGTTTTGGGGCACATTTGGCTAAAGCTTAAATGTAAATGTATGTGAAACTTAACTTCTCAAACATGTCTAGCCCTTGCTTTTTTAACGCTTATACTCTTTTTAATGCTTTCAACGCCTTTCAACGTTTTTTTCTTTAATTATTAAATAATTCTTGGACTGATTTAAAATTTAAATTTAATATTAAAATAAGAAAACAGTTTTTAACGTCTAAGTTTCGTCTATGTCGAAGTTCGACATTTACGTTTAATCATGTTTTATGCTTTTTAGAACACTAATTTCAATACATTACTTATTTTTACTTTTAAAAGAAAGAAATTATTACTTTGACAGCATTGTACTCAACTGATATTTTTCACTTTCCAAGTAAACAAAAAGTATAAAATTTAAAACTGGCTAATGTACTCATAAGTAGGGAGATAAAAATAATTTTGTAGTAGAAACCTTGTGGACACTGTTAACTTATAGTTGATTATAACATTAAGGTTTTGATTATAATAAACAAGTTAATTTTATTTACTAACAAGTTGAATTTAGAATAATTATAATTTTTCAAAGCACGCGATGAAAAATTGATTGTTGGTCTTCAAAAGATCAAAAACAATCATCACAAATCAGACAATTAAAGGATGTCAAGATCGAAATTACACATTTAAGAACTTAAGAGCCAAATTTCGAAGCAAGATCAAAAACTTAACTTCTTAATAAAATGTAAAAGTACTAACACTTTGATAATTGACAATGAATGCACAAGCTCAAGATCCTTCTATGTATTAAAAATAATTTTGTGCATTAAAAGTCATTCTAATGCAATGATTTGATTAAATATAAAAATGATTTGTAAAAATGATATTTGAACTTGAAAAACATCTTTATCTTGAAAATTTAGTGAAAAATACTTTCCAAAAGTCCATACCTTCCAAAACCTTCGAATCAGAACAAATGGGACCAAAACGTATAAAAAAAAAAATTATGCTGGGCGGTCAACCATCTGGAAGAGGTGGTCGACCAAAGGTTTTCAACGGTCAAATTTCCAGCCGGTCGACCAAAAGTTTTCAACGGTCCAAAATTTGACAGTTCTGACTTTTGATTTTACTGCAAACTGCTATATTGGTCATCCGGACAAGAGAATCGATCGGACGAGTCATCCGAACTCCCAAATTTTTTGACGTTTTGAACTCTATAAATACATCTACTTCTTACATTCAATATAACAATTCAGAAAAAAAAAAGAAAAGTATCAAAGAGACATCTTTTGAGAGATTTCTTTAAACTTACATTTGCATTTATTTATTCTTATAAAAAAAATTTGATTGATTCAAACTCTTTAATTATCATCTTCATCAAAGTTTTTCATCTTTTTTTAACTTAACTTATTTCTATTACTTATAAAAGAGATATATATTTTGAAGAAGATTTTTGAACTTACATTGCTTATATTTCTTATACTTTTCCATATTGAAAACTTTGATTGATTCGAACAAAGTTGCAATTCATCGTATTTATCAAAGTTTCTCATTTCTCTCTTGATACTTAATTTATTATAATTATTAATTAAAAGAGATATATAATTTGAGAAGATTTTTAAATTTACATTACATTTATTTATTGTACATCTTCTCATTGAAAAATCTTGATTGATTGAATCAAATTTCTAATTATCATATTCATCAAAGTTTTTTTAATCTAATAATTGAGCTATCATTTATTGTTATTCATTTAAATGTTAGTCTCTCTTAGTACTTCACTTGTTTATATTATTTATCAAGAGATGAATTCTATTGTAAAATCAATTTGATAAAGTGTGGGTCGTGTTGAAGTCTCGTAAAGATCAACGTATAAGGACAGTGGCGGACCCAGGATCTAAGCTCAGCCCGGGCGGACGTTGACTAGTCAACGTTGACCAGTTAACGTCGACCATCACCGATTGTAAG
>CAIGRN010130670.1:0-26483 GCA_903798345.1 Fraxinus anomala
TTCAGAATGTTAATAGTTAAATAGTTCAACCTTTTGTTGCATAATGAGCTTACTCTAGGTTTCCCGTGCTCCGTGCTTCAGGGACTTTATATGGGACTTGCAAGATGGATACATACGCGATTCCATTGGTATTTTATGTTTAGTGTGTTAATTGATCATTACTTTTGGTAGCTTGTTTAGTAGTAATGCAACTAGTCAATGCGAAACAGGGTTGCATCTTGTGAGAAATTTCTAGAATTGAATTCTGATGTGTGCAAGTGTTCAATGGGCAGTTAGTTGTTAACAAAAAGGATTTGTTAACAGAGGACTATAGGCAAGGAAAGATGGGAGGCGCCATACCTGAATTGCTAATTAGTACCTTGATGATGTTACATTATTCCCGATCAACAGAACATCTGTGTGTGAATTAGTTCATGTTTTAGTTGCACTTATAAAATTTCGGTGTGTAATTGCTCTCAGACACTTGTTTTTTTAGCTCACCGCCTTAGAAAGGCACTTGGAATCTTTGCTTTAAACTGGCCAGTTTGTTTCTTGCTTTGTGTTAGCCCAAAACAAGACTCCAACCAGCACAAAAGTTAGATTTCCCGTTTGTATTATCACGTAACTCAAAAAGTAAAAGAAGAATATTGAAGAAGCCAAGAACAAGCAATGACTTCATTTTATTCCAGAATCAACTTTATTCACACAGTTATTCACCTTGTACAGGGAATTTTTTGCCAGGCAGTGTACAGGTGCTGCGCTGGTAGTTTTTATTTTGTTTTATTGTTTTTATGGCCAACTGCCATTGAAAAATTGACAAAGTGTCCCTGATTCTTGACAAAATCCCAAATGCTGCTTGTACCAAGTTACTTTACAAAATCAGTTGACAAAGTGACGTGTACGGCGGAGCATTTTGGAAGTGGACGGCTAAGATTATTTTAAAGTTGAGGGAGCCAAAATGGGGGGAGAGGTGAAAAAATTAAAGAAGCATTTTTGTCTGTAGCTGAATCTATCTTCTTCTCTCTCCGACACCATTTTCCCCAAATCTCAGCTCCTTCAAACCCATTTCCTCCCTAACCCTGCACATCAGCCTATAGTTTCTTCCTCCAAACTCATTTCCCCCGATATTGGAACGACCCATAATCCATCTTGGCAGAATTTCAGGTAGAAAGTAGGCGGCTCTGGTTCTTGCAATTTCGCTATATACAAAGGCTTCTCCATCTCCAAAACTGGGTCACTACAAATGATGGTATGAATTTCTATGGATCTGTAGCTTGTTTGGGCTGAAACTATGTAGGAAATCTTGAGCAGCCTACTTGAGCGACGTAATACGATCTCTCTGTTTATCTTCGGCTTGTGCATACAGTATGTTGAGTATATTATAATCGATTTTTAAAATGTGTGTTAATACTGAGTAGATTTGTGTTGCGATGAGTTTTATGTCTATTACCAAATACTGTTTAGCATAAAATCTTGAGCTACACAGAATCTAATTTCCTAGTATTCAGAGTTGAGAAAAGATGGGTATGGGTGGGCGGTGTTGGGAGATGGAGGTGAAGAAGATTGAAGAAGGCCCCTTTAATAAGTGTAAATTTGTTATTGAATTAGTAAGAAAGCTTTGTAAACTTTAGGTTGATTTCTTATTGAATACAGAGGAGTAAATTGTGGCCAGTTTTATATAGGTATTGGTATTCTGTTTTAAATTGAAGATGCATTGATCATAGTTCCTCCAATGATTTTGATTTTGATTTCAGAACATTAAGGAAATCAATATTTACGTTACATTTAAATAATGAGCTTTTTAGAATGCAATCAGCCCTTTGGATTGGAATAAACTCCTCAGCCTCTTGCAGGATTATCCAAATATGAAAGATGTTTTGTCTGTCGAATCCGAAAATGAGAATGTGGATGACACATTGAATGTCGCGGAGGATGAAACAATTGGATGAGATGGAGTCACTGTGTCTGAAGTTGGTGTGCAGTTCAAGGATGAAAAATAAGTGTATGATTTTTATGCAAAATATGCTTATGCATTTTCTAGTTAGGAAGAGAAGTTCGACGAGAGATGAGGACGGAGTTTAGAGATTTGTTACGTTGACGTGTAGTAGGGAGGGACGAAGAATTGGTACTACAAGCACTTCTTTGAAGCCGCAACCAACAATTCAGAGAGGTTGTAAAGCCAGGATCTCTGCATCGTTAGATATACATGGTTACTGGAAGATTAACTCGATCCACCTTAACCACAATCATAAGACGAGTCCAACTAAGTCCAGGTTGTATCGATGCAATCGAGATATTAGTGCATGCGTGAAACAAAAGCTAGAAGTGAATGATGTAGCAGGAATATCATTACATAAAAGTTTTAAGTCCGCAGTTGTTGAGGCCGGTGGCTACGAGAACATGACTTGCATTGAAAAGGATTGTCGAAATTATATCGAAGAAGTGAGACGGTTAAGACTAGGTGAGGGTGATGCAGCTGTAATACAAGCTTACTTTTCTGAAATGCAATCCCGCTGCTCCGAATTTTTCTTTATTATTGACTTGGATGATGATTCGCGACTGAAAAATGTCTTCTGGGCTAACAATCGGTGCAGGCAAGCATATAAGGAGTTCGGGAATGTTGTGACATTTGATACAACCTACCTTACTAATAAGTATGATATGCCCTTCGCCCCTTTTGTTGGCGTGAATCATCACGAGCAATCAACGTTGCTTGGTTGTGGTTTGCTATTGAATGAGAACACAGATACATTTGTGTGGTTGTTCAAGACATGGTTGAAGTGCATGTACGATCAAGCTCCACATGGAATAATTACTGATCAAGATAGAGCGATGCAAAATGTAATTGAGGTAGTTTTTCCAAATACTAAATATAGATGGTGTCTTTGGCACATAATGAAAAAATTGCCTGAAAAGTTTGGCTATCATGTGGATAAGGCTTCGATCTTTTCGAAAATACATGTATTGGTTTATGATTCACAATTTGTCAAAGAATTTGAAGAAGGCTGGAGATGGATGATCGATACGTATAATTTACACGATGACGGTTGGTTATTCGGATTGTACGAAAATAGAGATCCTTGGGTGCCATGTTTTTTGAAAAACACATTCTGGGCTGGTATGTCAACAACGCGAAGAAGTGAAAGTATGAACGCCTTCTTCGACGGTTATGTGCATTTGAAGACATCGTTGAAGCAGTTCATCGAACAGTACGAGCGAGCCCTGCGGTACAAGGTAGAAAAGGAATTTCAGGCTGATTTCAGGTCTTTCTCTCAAATGATACCCTGTGCAACCACGTACGAAATGGAAAAAAAATATCAAGAATTGTACACCCTATCGAAGTTCAGGAAAGTTCAGGTCGAATTTACAGGTAAGGTATAATGTGACCTCATCTCTGCTTTAGAAAGACATCTAGGGACAACATATCAGGTATGTGAGGACGTCGTTTGTGGCGAGCGACGACGGAGAAAAACTTTTCAGGTGTCATTTCATAGAGATAACTGTGTAATCATCTGCAGTTGTCATCGGTTCGAGTTCCGGGGTATAGTATGTAGGCATGCGATTGCAGTGTTGATACGCAACGAGGTGGCCATGATGCCGGATCAATATATACTGCGCAGATGGAGGAGGGACGTTAGCAGAGCACACACGCGGGTCGCCGTGAATCACACCGGGATGGTTAGCACTCTTGTAAAGTTGAGGTATGACGAGATGTGTCAGGCATTTGCCACGGTGGCAGACCTTGCGGCGGCTGATGAAGGGAGGTATCGTGCTATCATGGATTGGATACAACTTCAAAATAAAGATCTTAGGTTGACGAAGTCGAGTTCCGATAGCAATACAAATTTGCAGTGTGTTGCATTTCAAAATCAAAGCAGCGGGACTGTCAATGATCCTATATCGTCGAAGAAAAAGGGAGCCCCGAAGACAAAACGAAGAAAATGCCCATTGGAGGCAAGCGCTAACAAGTCAAAGGTATTTTCGTATGAATAATCGTTTTTTTCCAAGATAAATCAATACAGTAATACCAAAAAAGTTTCTGCTATACATGTAGGTGCGATCGAAAAACATATCAGGAAATTTTCCGCAAACTCCTCAACAACAATATTCAATCCCAACAACAACGCCAGTGCCAATGCCGATGCCAATGCCAATGCCGTACTCGTTTTCACAACTCGTAATGGTAAGTATATTAAATTCACGGTTTTTAAATAATCGGGTTTTTATGCACGTTTTTGTATATAATTAATGCCAATAACATGATGTAGGGTCACAGTATGAGCCAGGTATTCACACAACAAATGTCGTTGTCTACGTTCATCCATACTACAACGACAAGTGTGTTTCCGATATCACAAGGTACATGTATATTTTAATCACCACGTACAATTGGCAACTAATTGACTCTTATTAATTTCAATTCACATGTCAGGTAATGAGAACCCATACAACAATCTATATTTACCACATCATCGTGACTCCATTTGAATGGAGGCGAATAGCATCACAAAGCGTCATCTGATGGAACAAAAGAAAGTGTCCTCAAGAGATTTGTTGTATGAAATTTTGAAGTTAGTTGAACGTTGGGTTGTTGAATTATTCGTCATTATAGTTGAATGGAGGATTGTTGAATGATTGCTTCATTATATTCTGTAGGCAAACTGATATATTCTCAATTGTTGTTTTTTCCTTCCACTAATTTAGAAAGCCTGATCAAATGTTTTAAGTTAGTCCATTTGCTTTCCGTTATTATCACTTTGCTGAGTTGGAAATTAGATGAAAGTGCAGGATAAACTTGATAGGAGGATATTGTTTTAATGTGTTTGAATCAATGTTTAAATTACAGGATGTCAAATGGTTTGAGATGGATATTTTAATATATAAACATAGTCCCCAAAGCATTAATCGAACTGCTCATATTATAATTTCACGAATTTTGAAAGTTAATTGAAATATAAATTTTTACTTCAACCAAAATGTACCAATTGACTGCACTACACTAATCGACCAAATTGATATTTACAACATGCCGCTTGTTACCACAACATGACTACTTCACTGTAAACAACTAATCAAGCCGCGTTTATCCCCTTCAGTTTCCCTTCGTCAGGTAATTTTTCTCTGCGGATCGTCACTTTCACAGTAACAGAAATCAGGAGCTCTTCTTCATTGTTTAGCCGAATCGATTTGCGTCAAATCTTCAACTTCTTGTTCACCGCTAGTTTAGCCCTAGTACCGCTACATTCACCGATTACTTCTCCATCTTTGCACCACTCCAAAAACCCACACTTCACACTGCAACATTTGATGAATTTGCCTTTGTTAATAGTGTCCCTCTCAACCTCAAAAAACTTCTGAAATCCATGTACACAAAGTGGACATCGACGTTTTATCGGGCAATCACCGAAGAAGTGTCCAACACTCCTGCAACCATGGCAAACTCCGGAGTTCTTTCCCGGCATTCTGTGTTCCTGAATCAAACCAATTTACATACTCAGCCTAGCAAATGTCACTTCAAAATTTATGTAAATTGTAAATCACTTCTAAACGTAAAGCAGAGACTAATTGAATGAACTCGAAAAGCAGAATATTTTGGTCATCACAAGGCTAAAAAAAGCAACACATAAGCATGTAAAATCTTGATTTTTCTTCAGGAAAACAAATTATATTGCCATTAATTCAGACATATTCCCCGAAAAATAGAGATCCCAACAATTGCAGCTCAACCAACAAGAAAACGCCGTGATAAGCACAAGCACTATAATACGTCTCCAAACGATAAAAGGAAATAGGCCTAGGAGAAATTAATAATTTTGAGTAAAAACAACTCCAAGAAATGTGTTAAGGCTTTTACTTTTACCAATTTAGTTCAACACTTACCACAAAAGAATTCAAGAAAATGCAAACCCATATATACATTTACTGAACAGTGAAAACCCATTAATCTCTTTTACCCACAAAAATTATAAATACTGATAGAAATTACAACCAAAATAACATTAAAAAATTGTTCTTACACTCAACCGAAAGAAAGGAATTGCACAGTCAGAGAAAGCAAGAAATCTTCTTCGAATTGCACAAAGCGGTTTCCTCGATGCCGGAGAAGAAAGGTGCTTTGTAGGTTGTCTTGAGCTTCCTGCTTGGTGGTCTCACCTTCCTAAAGACTAAGAGGAACTTGATCTTGGAGCTATGAAATTGTTTCGTACTCTCCCTCTTGCGAAGCTTTGCAGGTGTAGTGGCGGTCTTAATCTTTTGAATGCAATGACGCCGAAGGTACGGTTGCTGTCGGAACTAAGTGGCTGTCGGAGAAGGGGTGTGATTTGTTTCGGATTAAGGGTTTCATGTAAGTTTGATTTGGGGAAAATGGGGGAGAGAGAATCGAGGAAGGGGAGAAAGAAATGGGAAGAGAGATAAGGATGTTGGTTTGGAGGAGGAAACTATAGGCTGATGTGCAGGGTTTGGGAGGAAATGGGTTTGGAGGAGGAGCTCAGATTTCGGAGAAATGGTGCCAAAGAGAGAAGAAAATAGATTCAGCTAAAGACAAAAATGCTTCTTTAATTTTTTTCACTTCTCTCCCCCCATTTTGGCACTCTCAGCTTTAAGTTAATCTTAACCGTCCACCTCCAAAATGATCTCCGCCGTACACGTCAATTTGTGAACTGATTTTGTAAAGTAACTTGATAGAAGCAGCATTATTCGGGTTCTTATTCATATCATTCCATGGGTTGTGCTATATGTACATTATGGTACATATAGTCGTGTCCATTATGGACACATGTGTCCTCCCTATTGGGAGGGTGCCTGGCCCACCGACATTCCCCCTAATAGGGGAGACACACGTGTCCATAATGTACACGACTATATATACCATAATGTACACATAGCATTTTCCTCATTCCACACCCAAGGATTTATCCATAATATTGTTACAGGAGCATGTAATGCCTACGCCTATAACTTTCGTCCATGGGCATCCTCCAAAGTTTTTGAGCTATGAGGCTGCAAGTACTTCTTTTGTCAGGTCATTACTAGGTGTAAAAATACCTGATTTAAATACCAAGAGAAATTTAAATAAATATGTGCAAGTATCTTTGCAAGAAATCTCTTTGTTCAAACATTTCGAAAATTGCAACTCCGCAGAAAGAAGTACATGTACTGCTATACAAGTAGTTCTTAAATTTTGTAAAATAATTTTAGTTTCTTGGTATAATAAATTCTTTCTTCTTTCAAAAAATTTTGTTTTTTTATGTGATTTGTTATTTTCATACTGTTCATATTATTTTCGTTTTTAATTATTTGGCTGCATTATCAACAAATAAGTTTCAGAGCGATTATGATACCGTGCTTGTTTCCAACAATGTGAAAATAATTGATATATTTCACTCGAGTGGAACATTTTGCCTCAACTAGAAATCATATTTCTGGAGCAAGAAATGCTTCCTATTCTCCGTTTGTTCCCTACTTGTACTGACTATAATTTTTCATATACAAGCATTCATTATGATAATTTCAATTACTCAAATCACTAATCTAGATTCTTCATGTTGAAAGTATTATCTAATAAAATATTTTTCAAATGTTTATAAATTTTTTATAATCGAATCTGAAAAGGGTCAATTACATATTTTTATCCAAACATTTTATGAGATCTATAAGTACTATTTACTAATCCACAATTCAATTCTATTTATTTGGCCACCATTTGTGGAGAATTTATATACGATTTATTATAAATAGATAAAAGTGATTGTGAATACTTGTCAATCCATTAAAATTTATTATTGAAAATGAAATTTGACCAATTTATAAATTTGTCAACCAACTGCTTATAATCTACAATATTTAAAAGGACAATTATATTACCACTACGAATTTTGTTAATCACACCATAATTTTAAGAATTTTTTATTTACTTAAATAGTCTTAAATAAAATTACATAAATGGGGTTTTAATATGTTGTTTGACCCCATTAAATTATAATTCATTTTTTTCTCTTTTTTTATCAACTACACATTCTATTCTCCGTTTGTTCCCTACTTGTACCGACTATAATTTTTCATATACAAGCATTCATTATGATAATTTCAATTACTCAAATCCCTAATCTAGATTCTTCATGTTGAAAGTATTATCTAATAAAATATTTTTCAAATGTTTATAAATTGTTTATAATCGAATCTGAAAAGGGTCAATTACATATTTTTATCCAAACATTTCATGAGATCTATAAGTACTATTTACTAATCCACAATTCAATTCTATTTATTTGGCCACCATTTGTGGAGAATTTATATACGATTTAATCATAAATAGATAAAAGTGATTGTGAATACTTGTCAATCCATTAAAATTTATTATTGAAAATGAAATTTGACCAATTTATAAATTCGTCAACCAAATGCTTATAATCTACAATATTTAAAAGGACAATTATATTACCACTACGAATTTTGTTAATCACACCATAATTTTAAGAATTTTTTATTTACTTAAATAAAATTACATAAATGGGGTTTTAATATGCCCATGTTTGACCCCCATTAAATTATAATTCATTTTTTTTCTCTTTTCTTATCAACTACACATTCTTCAATAAAATAATATTACACGTAAATTCAAAAAAATTTTTTTTTTATTTTTTAGTCACGTATTCTCCAAAAAATTACTGTTACAAAATTAACTTCTCATTATAATATGGGAATAATGAGAATCAAACACATGCATTTATCACATAAAATAATTTATTATTTTCCGACAATCATAAACCTAATTTTTCTTTCTTTTCCCTCAAAAACTGTGCCATAACTTTTCCATCGATGGCTTTTGTGTTCCTCCATAACGGAAAATAATTTTCTTTTTCTCTCTGATTTCAGTGCAATCTGCATTATGTTGAGAAAAATTGTTGTGTTACAGTTGCAGATGGCTTTCAAACCTAGCCATTTCATTTGCTATAGTTGCCTGTGTAGGCTCTGATAATTTGAATGGTTCTACCATCTTGATCTTAGTCTCTAACGAAGTGAGAAATATAATTCTAGCATGTATTGCTCCAGTAACGACTGTCCAAAAAAGTATGCCTTCCTTTTGAAAGAGAAATCTTTCATTGGATTTCCATTGCAGGAAAAGTTAATATTGTCTCAATGCTGATAAGCGAGAGTGGTGAAATTATATGTTTGTAATCAATTCTAAGTTACAATCAAACCGTCTGATATTAGTGTTGTATGCTTCCATTGCAATCCATTGGTGATTATGCAGACTAAGTTACAATGTCCAACCATATACCAGAGCCACAAAGATGCTAGAAAATTCTTGTTTCTCCTTCCAAAACAATAATCCATGTTCTCAAAAATGAATGAGAGACTTGCACCACACTATAGTTTACAAGCAAATAGCATAAAGTTCTAAAGCCACATTATCATCAACTGCAGCCTAAAATTTAGAAAAATCAAGAAATTATAGATGAGAAAAATGATGATTAATATTGAGATGATGAGTACGCCACAATAAATTTATTTTTTTTTTCAATTTTTATTGGATTAGGAGTATAATTTTAAATTTGTTGTGGTGTATTTATTGAAAATATATTTTAATTGTAGTGTGATTATAATTAATTTTGTAGTCGTAATATAATTACCTTATTTCAAAAGGAAGGATTGATGAGAAACTTTGGTATACCAATTTTACCCTCACATATTTAGTTATATGTTCAATATACCCTTATTTGATTTTCCATGCATTAAGTTAATTTTACAACTTATAATATTAATATTAAATAATAGTGCCTTATCCAATCTTTATAATTTATATTTTAACATTAATTCATGTATTTTTTTTCTATATTTTTAAATATCCATTAGTTATTATTCTTAAAATAGTCAATTTAAGTTCCATTCCTACTAAAATAAACATTAATTCACAAAAAGAAAACTAAATTACAATTAACCTTACAATAATCAGCTACATCCATTTTCTATAAAATAATAATTATTTGATGAAAAGAAAAAATACAAAAAAGGCTGAAAGGTTGAATTATGTTCACCTTGGTACTAAATTTATGTTTTACATTCGCGTCATTAGTACATAACGTTCGTTCATATATTTTACAAGGCTAACTCTTTAAATATTTATGTTGCGTAAAATTCACGATATTTTATACTAACATTAATTCATGCATTAATATTTTTATTTTATTATTACTTTTTTTTTAACATCCATTTGTTATAATTCTAAAAATATTCAATATAAATTCCTTTCCTACTAAAAACACATATTAATTCACAAAAATAAAATTAAATTACAAATAAATTGAAAGTTTGCATTAATCCTTTCACCTAGACATTAAATTTATGTTCGCTAAAATTTCTTAAGAATTATTTTAGTTACATGTAAAATAAAATTTCTTATAATTAAGTTATTGGTCTACTATGAACCTACCGAAGTAAGAAAATTGTGGGACATATATTTTGAAGTCTTGACAAAAGATTACACAAGAAATGTCGAATAATTATTAGAGAATTCATGCAATGATCTTTGCGAAATATATAGTTTTCCTCCAATTTATTGGAAAGACTATTAATGCATATGACTTGTTATCAACTTATTGATACTTTTCACGATAGCAATAATCCCAATAGAAAAGGAAATTTTTTATGAACGCTATGTCAAGTTTCAAATGTTGATATTCAACCAACATCTAAATTCAGATTAAAAACATGTTTTTAATGTTGGAGGTGTGTTTTCGTTGATGGACCTGAAGGTAGAGAAAAAAACCTTTTTACATCGTAGTTTACTGGCAAGGGTTCGATCTCAGAATTATCATTAGCGACAACAACTTTAGGTGTAGCAGCATCAATAATGTCAGGAGGCAAAATCGCCGTTCAATATTCAATATTCCACTCCAGAATGAATCAACAATGTGTAGTATATCAAAGTAAAATACTACAGCAAAATTGATTCGACAAGAAAAAGAATAAGAGCCCGGTTGGAGGAAATTTTGTTGTCATTTTTAGAAGGAATTGGATCGTTGCACAGTTAATCACAGCCATTTCAAATTTCTCTGACAAGAAAACAGATTGCAGCATACTTTTGACAGATTCTTGCTTTTGAATTACGCCACCCACTTTCCAAATCTACCCTCACTAAAGTAGAAAATTAATTTTCAACATTTGAGTGGTTGAGATAATTATTGAGAGTAAAAACGTAATTAAGGAAGAGAGAAAGAATCTTACAATTTCAGCCAGAAGTGGGACCGTGTCAGAAGTGTGGAAAATAGCTACAAGCTCACTGTGCAACGATCAAATTTCTTCCAAATGCACTTTTTTTTTAGCGTATCTTTGAAACCTACCATTTATCACATGATGCTGCATTTGCATCGGGAGAGAACTTCTCAACATAAAAAGTCACATTTTTTGTTGTCAATTTGATGTTTGTTGGGCTCAATTTACTTTTTAAAGTTATAAAAATGTGTCGAACTTTAGTAGGCTAATTCGGACACAATTTTCAACACAAATGTGTGCACATTTTTGCATTAAAACATATATATGCAATCAACGAAATAGACTAACCATAATATCACGTGCTTGCCATATATGTGGGGCGTTTCGAAAATGTCCTAAGCATATGCACGCATAGCATTTTCTATTCACGTACTTTCCACTTTATTGTTTTTCTCTACTCATGGCCAATTGATTTTGAGTCGAATATTGCATATTATAAGAATTCACGAGATAAGAAATAAAACTTATTTATTAAAGAAAAAATTAAGAGATGCATAGAATCTTTGCATTAAACTGGCCAGTTTGTTTCTTTTATTCGTGAACTAAATTTTTATTGCCGTACGGCATCCCAAAACAAGACTCCAACCAGCACAAAAGTTAGATTTCTAGTTTTCTCACATTGTGTATTATCACATTGAAGGATAACTCAAAAGTAAAGGTAGAATATTAAAGAAGCCAAGAACAAGCAATGGCCTCATTTTATTCCAAAACCAACTTCATTCATATCATTCCACACCCCGCAAGATTTTTCCATAATATCCTGGAGTCTACTTCAGGTTATTATAATATTGGAGTTGGAAATTAAAACAAACAGAGAGTGGGATAGCACCCATTCAACAAGCGTCGCAACACCAAATCCAGTTGCGCTTTTATTCTTATCATTCCAAACTGGGCCTGCCATGTCAATATGCATCCATTGGACCTTCTCATCAACAAACTGCAGAAAAAATAATTTCATGTCAGATACCTCAACTACTACACACTACAAATCATTTAAAATGAAACATAAAAGATATTGGATTAAAGAATTAAAGTAGCATGTAATGCCAATGCTTATTCTTATATGCAGGGGTAATAAATCACATTCAACATATGTTTATAGAGGCTAGAACAGGGCGCATTTAGAGGCACAAAATAAAGCCTGAATACGTGAGTGAAACCTGAGCTCTATTATTGGATGAACAGTAATGTGCGGCAATAGTTTGGGAGGTTCAGATTTCAGAGGCTTCAATATAAATCTTGCCGTATTCAGTTTCCATTTCTACATTGTAACACGTAAGTTTCATCCAAAATCGTAGTAAATTCAGCTCCAATCTATTTTCCTGTCCATCTCGGTGATGGAGATCTTGTTGCAAACTCGTAAGTTTGTTACATTAGATTTACATTGGGCGATTTTTGTGGAGGACTAGTGCTATACAACTATGATGAGGGGGTTACTGCTTGGATCAAGATATACAGGACATTGAAAAGAGCAAGGGAAGTCCATTCAGCAATTTATGGAAAGCTTTGCTGTCCTGTGATGCTGGTTTGGACTTCAGATAAATGTTAACAGATTATGGCGAAAGTAAGTGGTAATCTTGACAGTGATCAATTAAAAAAGTTCAGAAAAATAGGGTTTCTTGCAGTGGCCTGAGTGGTGATAAAGTGCAGATCTAAATTGATCCCACGATCCATATCATTAAAGGGAGGCTTAGTGAAGGGGCAGTGTGAGGAAAAACAAAAGCCGTACCTGCTTCAAGAAAAGAGCAGCACTGATAGCACCACCCTGACGACCACCAGTGTTCACCATGTCCGCCACTCCTGATTTCATGGATTCCCAATAACTTTCCTCCATGGGCAACCTCCAAAGTTTCTCCCCAGCGATCTCTGAGGCCGCCAGTACCTCTTCTGCCAGGTCATCACTGGGTGTAAAAACACCTGATTTCCACACCCCAAAAAAAGGTATCTTTGCAATGAATCTCTTTGTTCAAACATTTCAAGAATTTCAACTTCGCAGAAAGAAGTACATACGAAAGTAGTTCTTAAAGAAAACACATAAATAGAGTACATATTCTCATCCCTCCCCATATCTGCTTCAAGATTCATTCTTTATTGTCCTAATATATCACAATGCAATTCTATATTGTTGGGATCTTTGACATTATTTTCATATCACAAATACAATACTAAGTTTGTTAAACCACATACCCGCAATAGAGGGTCCAAGAGCAACTACACAGGCCCCAGTCAATGTAGCCAGATCAACTATCTGCATGCAACTAGAAGTTCGTTACAAACCCACAACACAAAGTGAAGAAAGAAAACAATGGCTCAAAATACAATACGAAAATGTAAAACATAGTAAAGAATTTAAAGGTCTTGGAATTTTATGCATCTTCCACTAAAAGCGTATACTTCGAGGTTCTCATTCTATAATAGGAACATACGGAAACAAAATACACACACAGTTGAAAAAAGAGTAATTTTTTTGTATTCCCCAAAGATAGATCATAGATGCAAAGAATGTGTATACATTGGAGGTTTAGGTATCTTATACTTAAAATTATGTAATTTGAGGTTCTCATTCCAAAATGGAAACATAGCTCCGGAGTATATGGATAAGTGAAAACAGAATAAAATACTTGGTGTTCCCGAAAGACTGAGATTCAAAGAAAATGCTGATAAATGTACCTTCGCTACACCTTGATTACAAGCATATACCAAAGCATCTGCAAGTGTAAGTCTTCCTTCAGCATCAGTATTGTTTACCTACAGTTTAACAAAAATAAGTTCTTAAATAAAAACTTGAGATAAAAATGGAGAGTAACTCCCGGACTAATCAATCCTATGAAATAGGATGATCAAGTAGTTATTTCATATAGTAAAGATAGTTGTTGGAATTTCATCAGGTAGAAAAGAGAATTGTTTCCAGTAAGTCAATGGTGAACTGCGATACAAGACAAAAGTTAAAAGTAAAGTTTGATGCTTATTGTAGGATGGAGAACAATTGAATTTGTGGCTTAGAGTTTGAGACTAGAGTTGAGTATCATGTCTAGGAGAGCCAAAGTCGTTTCCAGACTAAATGATCAAATTTGAAATAAACTTTCTAAAAGCCATGCAATTAAAACCAAAATATGTACAATAATGAAGTGAATTATATGTCCAATGCATCGTTCTTGTAGTTGATCAAGTGTTACTATTTAAGGACTTTTATACATATGGGCAACTATTAAAGTGAAGGGTGAAAAGATCAGATTCAATCCTTGCTAATAATCTAGCTTCTAAGTGTGTCGTTGCTAGGGACATTGGAAGCTGGCATTGAATCTTCCGAGTTGATGATAACCATGCATTAGAAGTTTCTATGGTTTACATTTCTTTCCAAAAAGTTGCATTTTGATTTCTGCTGTTACATCAAGTGTTTTCGTGAACAATAACCTCACTTTAAGTATTCAAAACGAATTAACAAGCAAGCTAATCAAAGCGATACAAAGGATCAACACCTGTGCCAGTAGTAATTGTCCAATATGGTTAATTCAATGTGTTTAAAAGAGTCTGTATGAGCATACAGGAAAACCACATATGGAACAAAGAATCTTATCTTCAATCTTTCAACCAATCAACTCGCTTCAAATGCCATTAAATAGGAGAAATTGCATTTACAAACGATAAATGTAAAGTAGAAAAGGAAATAAACTTCTTCAAATAACATGTTACAGCTTCAAAATAATAAATGCAAAGCAGATAACTGATCCATCGCCAGAGTAACTGAACAACATGCAAGAGCTCATACCGGATGACAAAATGACTCAACAACATGAAACAAAATCTCAAAACTTTCAAACAGAAGCCTAATCCAGCTACATCCACTCAACTTGAGTTGGGCGAATTGTAATGAGAAGCAAGCTTACATGAAAGATTTGACCAAAAGCATGAATGTTCAAAACTAAAATATATAAAATTTAACAAAGACTTATAAGCTATCAGTATTAGTGTATGCCTTCAAGAAATTACCTCAATTGTCTTGCCATTTGATGCCGTGACAATATCTCCAGGCCTCATACCTGTTCCACTTATCATATTCTCACAAGCTGCAACAATGAAATGAACCTGCACAAACATTACCAATTATCAGGGTCCTTTCTTCCAGTTTTAAACCCCTAAAAGAAGATGATTACAAGATATTTCAGAATGGAAGTAAAAGATTACGAGAACTAGATAAACAAGAAAAAGAATCAAGTCAAGGACACAACATGTTGTCCCTAAAAAACAAGGGACACTAAAAATGGTCACCTCTACTCCAACAGGCTTGATTTGACCAAGGGATTTTGCTGCACCAAACACTGCTGCTGACCCTCCCATGTCAAATTTCATGAGCTCAATGGAACAAGCTGGTCCTGTCTTGATATTATAGCCACCACTGGAACATAAAAGAATAAAATTCAAGATTTTGCTCGAGGGAAGTGTCCATGATCCATTTCAGCCAGATTCTGAAGGGCATTCTTTTCTCTTCACAATTATATAGTAAAGACCTTTGCTCCATAAAAACCAGTATTCACCTGTCAAAAGTCAACCCCTTTCCAACTAAGGCCAGCTTGGTTTTAACTGCTCCACCAGGAGGATTGTAACATAAATGGATGAAATGTGGAAGATTAGCAGATGCAGCAGCAACACCAATATAAGAACCCATTTTCAGTTGTTTGCACTGCTCCACGTCCAAAATTGTTGCAGTAAAAACATCACTGTACTCAGAAGCAATCCTCATAGCCTCTCCTGCTAATATTCCTAATATATCCATGAAACCAAAATTAAAATAGATGAGATGAATTTTACCTTACCAAGGCAACAAAGGAAATATAGCGTTGAAACTTGAAACAGACATAAGAGAAGAGAGTTCCTGGCTTACAATAACAATTTCGCAGAATATTAACCTTTCGATAGTAATGCAAAACTTAACAGGAAAAAGATACAAGACAATTTGAAAGATTACTGACCAGGGGTGAGCACATTAGCAGGTGCATTTACAAGCTCTTTTCCAAAGATTATCCCAGAACAAACAACTNACATTAGCAGGTGCATTTACAAGCTCTTTTCCAAAGATTATCCCAGAACAAACAACTTCTGCAATTTTGAGTTTCATATCCACTTCATATCCAGTTCCAAGACCAAGAATTTCCACAGATTTGAGAGTTGATTTCTTCGATTCTGACTTGAACCTATTATCTTCGTAAGTCCCCAGCACAACTCCTTTTGGATTGTACATTGTAGAACATTCTAACATGTTCAGTTCACGCTCAGGAACAGAGTTCTTTCACGGTCAAATAAAAGTGAAGAAACAAATAAAAAAGTACCGGTAGCTAGCTATTGCTGTGGCGGCGGCTAGTTTTGATTCTTCAGAAAGCCAATCAGAAGAAGAGAGTGTGATGGCAATTTTATTAGACATAGTAGTCTTAGCTGATTCACCAAGAGTTTCTCCAAGATTGCGATAAGATGCAATTGCTGATGTAGTAGATCCAAGTCCAATTAGACCTATCCTTTTCGAGCCAAGTCCACGAACCCTGAGAACTAAAGCCTGTCCGGTCTTTCCAGTAAAATCCTCCTCGGATGATGCTGTTGACAACAATCCACCTAACTGTGAATCTAGCTTAAGCATGATTGAATTCTTGAACTTCAAATGTTCATCTTTGCCCATGTCCTTCCCTGTGACACCTACTGCAAGCATGTCCCCTTCCCATTCCACCAAATCAATCTCTTTTGCCGCAAATGAGGTCTTCAATTGTTGTCCAGAAGATATATATATATATATATAGACACGCACAGGCACATGGCGCATGAGAAGGACACATACAAAAAAATGGCAGGAACCAAAAAGACCAAAACCATGAACTCAAAATAGAACTATAGCAAAGAAAAACATTAAAAAACGATGAAAAATTCAAGTTCTTAAGGAGTGCAGCTAAATAAATTGCTTAAATGTGAAATTTTTATTTCACAACAGCAAATAAAACAATCTTGACGAATATTAGTCTGGCTTGTAGTCCGGTCCTGCATGTGTCTCTGCCCCCATAATACAAATGCATACATTAAAGTTTTAATTTAAAAAATGATTCAAGATTCAGAAAGTCAAGACTCACAAAGCAAGTAAAGACGGTAAAAAGAAAAGAACACATCCAATAATAGAGTTAATTGTCCCAATGGTCACTGAACTTATGTCTGTGTCTTCGATTGCTTATTGAAGTTTAAGATGTCGAGTTTTAACTATTAAACTTATACGAACATTGGATGTTATTCACTGGTATAACATCTGTTTCAAACATTTAACGGAATTAATGACGTGGCTAACGGAATTAGTGATGTTTCACTAATTGACCTATGCTATAAGGTTGCTTCTAGACGTTTTGTTTTTAATTTAATTTATTTTTTCCCCTTTTTTAAAGGTCATCCTAGCCAGTTTCGTGTATACAAGGTTCAGAGGTTGAAGTAGGATAGTGATGTCTCAAGATATTTTCCTTTTCCAATTGGCCAATTGGCTATATTAAATTACCTTTCTGATTTCTATACTTGCTATTGTGCCCATGGTTTGACATGTTCGATGGTTAAAGTAACATGAATGTGCACAGTTATATGTCCTTTTATAATCTGGTTTTTCTGTAAAATGTGCTAATTAATAAAAAAGTTAAAAGAGGATAAAATTTTGACAAAAGATCTGTTCACACATGCAGAAATGAGCAGATTTGAGGATTTTTATTGTAATTAGATTGTTGTGCGGTTAGCAAAACATTTGGTGAAAATATTAGTACCATACTCACCCCAATATCTCAATTACTTCTGAAAGTCTGCATTTTTTAATGTGGCGAGATGAGATTGTAAAAATGCATCTTCAATGGTGTCTCGGTTGAAAAGTCAGTGAGAAAAAAAAATGGAAAAAAGAGAACCTGTGGGGTGTCTATTTGACCGGGCTGAGTGAGGCCAAGGGTTTCCAGGGCTATGGAGTAAGCCATGCGCTTTGCTCTTCTGAAACAGAGGGGGGAAAACACCTCAGATGGGACCAGATCGTAATTTTTAAAACCTGATGAGCAACAAGAAGAAGATGAAGCGAGCAAGACTGAGAAATCAGGCGTCGAAACGTGTGCCCTTCTCGTGTATATATAGTAGATTGAGACTGACACTACTAACGTTAAAGAATAGAGCTATTTTATTTCGATAGTAAGCTGTTTACGCCACTGCATTATATGCTTTTAGATAAGATTATATGCTTTGATAACCATTTTTACCTTTATTCTGTACTTTGATGTACTCACGAAAGCAGGATACAATGGAAATTGGAACAAAGAAATGATTTCTGCTTAAAGAAGATGCCCCGGAGACCGGAACACTAAGGAAAAGCTATTAAATATTAGAGAAGACTTGTTTTATATTATGCAGAAGGACAAAACTAAAGCAAGCTTGGAGATTTGTGCAGAGAAGTATAAAAGAAGAAGAGAATAACAAACACAATATAAAATATGATATTTCTTGATTTCTTCAAAGAGAAGAATGAATCTATACATAGATTTCTCTTTCAATGTTCCCCATGGTTGCAACCTTTGCATCGTGGCTTTTCGTTTTGAATTATGAATTCGAATTAACTCCAGCAAGATAATCTCGCTTGATCTATACATAGATTTCTCTTTCAATCTTCCCCATGGTTGCAACCTTTGCATCGTGGCTTTTCGTTTTGAATTATGAATTCGAATTTACTCCAGCTGCAAGATAATCTCACTTGTGAAGCGTTCACTCGAGTGGAACATCTTGCCTCAGCTAGAAATCTTATTTCAATGCTTCCTACTTCTCCGTTTGTTCCCTACTTGCACAGACACTAAGATTTTTCATCTACAAGCATTCATTATGATAATTTCAATTACTAAAACCACTTATTTAAATTCTTCATATTGAAAGTATCATCTCTAATAAAATATTTGTTAAGTGTTTATAAATTGTTTATATTCGATTCAAAAAAGGGTCGTCAATTTTTATTCAAACGTTTTATGATATTTATAAATACTACTCACTTATCTACAACTTATTTCTATCCATTTAGCCTCAGTTTATAAACAATTTGATTTATAATAAATCGATAAAAATGAATATAAACATGTGTGAATGTGATTGAAAATGAAATTTGATCAATTTATAAACAATTTGTAATTAATTTGTCAACGTGAGACTCATAAAGAAAACTATTTTAAAATACTTCCCAAACAAGCTTTAAGAATTTGTAACTTACCACAGTCCTTGATTTTGAGGCTTATATAATTCACACACTACTTTATTGTTTTTCTTTACTCATGACCAATTGATTTTGAGTTGAATATTGCATATTATAAGAATTCATGAGATATAAGAAATAAAATTTATTTAATAAAGAAAAAATTAAGAGACAGAAAATAATTATTGTCAAGTTAAATAAATATATTATACATGTTATAAAAGTACTTTTAGAGTTATAATGCCAAACGTCAACACGTTTTTAGCATTTACCAGTGAAAACTCTACTAACAATAACCATACCAAACATTGAAAGTACTTTTGTGGCATTCCAACGGCTACCATCGTCTCCTCCACTCCTACATCGTCTCCTCCACTCCTACCATTACTGTTAATTTGACCATCAACAACCATCATAAACATCAGCCATCAGCCATCAGTCATCAAAATGTTAGGTACGAAGGATGAACGAATTAGCTCTTAAGACACTTATTTTTTGGCTCACAACTCAGAAAGGCACATCGAAAGTTTACTTTAAACTGGCCCATTTGTTTCTTGTTTCGTGCTATGCGGCTATGCCATACTAAATTTGCACAGCCGTATGTCATCCCAACAAGAGACTCCAACCAGCACAAAATTTAGATTTCATGTTTTATCACGTTGTTTATTTTCACATTGAAGGACAACTAAAAGATAAAAAGAGGAATATTAAAGAAGCCAAGAACAAGCAATGGCCTCATTTTATTCCGAAACCAACTTTATTCACATATTTCCACACCCCCAGGATTTTTCTATATTATCCTGGATTATATTACAGGTATTGCATTCTAAGAGAACTGTTGAAATTAAGTAGAGTTGTTTAGCACCCATTCAACAAGCGTTGCAACACCAAATCCAGTTGCGCATTTGTTCTTATCATTCCAAACCGGGCCTGCCATGTCAATGTGCATCCACTGGACTTTCTCATCAACAAACTGCAGAACAAACAATTACACGTCAGATATCTCTCAACTACTCCAGACTATAAATCATCTTTAGTGTTACATAAAAGATAGTGGATTAAAGAACTACAGTAACATGTAATGTCAACTCTTAATCTTACATTCAGGGGTAATTTATCACATTCAACAATATGTAGACGTTTCAATACAAGAGTATATGCAAATTAGACGTTTACAGAGGCACAAAACAAAGTCTGAATGTGTGTTTACCATGATCTTCCCACACTAGTTACACTTGTTCTAATTAGCTAGTTGAATTTAAAGTAGAGGAGGTTACTTCAGAAAATGACCTTAATACTTGCAATTATATATAATACTTTCTTTGAGATGAATAATTAAACAATGTAACAACTTCGGAATAAACGATTTGAAGTTGAAAATAAATTACACCTTTTGTCAACTAAGGATTTAAGTACTCATTTTGATTAATATCAACTCACACCAGGTGACGTGGGTTATATCCTTTTTCTTGATCCAAGAAACATTCCCTCAATTATTGGATCTCTGCACAGTAATATGCGGGCAATAGTCTGGGAGATTCAGACTTCAGAGGTTTCAATATAAGTCTGCCGTATTCAATTTCCATTTCTACATTGTAACATGCAGCTTTCATCCAAAATCACAGTAAATTGAGCTCCAAACTATTTCCTGTCCATCTCAGTGATGGAGATCTAGTTTCAAACTAGTTTGTTACATTAGGATATACATTGGGCAATTTTTGTGGAGGATTAGTATGATGGGGGTGGGGGTGGGGGTGGGGGTGGGGGGGGTGGGGTGTTAATTCTAAGAAAGATCAAGATGTACAGAAGATAGAAAAGAGAAAAGGCAGTCCATTCAGCAATTGATGGAAAATTCTGCAGCCCAGTGATGCTTGTTTGGACTTTGAAGAAATGGGAACAGATTATGGTGAAAGTGAGTGGTAATCTTGATGATCTACTGTTTCCATAGTAATCGATTGAAGTAGTTTAGAAAAAAATGGGGTTCTTGAAGTGACCTGAGTGGTGATAGAATGCAGATCTAGAGTGATCCCACGATCTATATCATTAAAGGGAGGCTTGGTGAGGGGGGCGGTGTGAGGAAAACAAAAGCCGTACCTGCTTCAAGAAAAGAGCAGCAGTGATGGCCCCACCTTGACGACCACCCGTGTTCACCATGTCGGCCACTCCTGATTTCATGGATTCCCAATAACTTTCCTCCATGGGCATCCTCCAAAGTTTCTCCCCAGTGACCATTGAGGCTGCAAGTACCTCTTCTGCCAGGTCATCACTGGGTGTAAAAACACCTGATTTCCATACCCCAAAAAAATGTAAATAAATATGTGCAAGCATCTTTGCAAGGAATCTCTTTGTTCAAACATTTCAAGAATTTCAACTTCGCAGAATGAAGTACAAGTAGATCTTAAAGAAAGCAGGTAAAAACAATACATATTCTCATTCTCTCCACATATCTGCTTCAAGATTCATCGTTCATAGTCCTAATATATCACAATGCGATCCTCAATTGCTGTGATCTTTGACATTATTTTCATAACCACGAGTTTACTGAAAAACAAAAAACTAAGTTTGTCAAACAGCATACCTGCAATAGAGGGTCCAAGAGCAACTACACAGGCACCAGTCAATGTAGCCAGATCAACTATCTGCAGGCAACTTAAGTTCATTGCATACCCAAAAACACAAAGTGAAGAAAGAATTTAAAGTTCATTGCATACCCAATAACAATACAAAAATGTAAAACATAGTGAAGAATTTAAAGGTAGGAAGTTTTCCATTTAAAATATATACTTTGAGATTCTAATTCCATAATGTGAACATATGTAAACAAAATACACATGGGTGAAAATACAGTAAATTTTTTGTATTCCCCAAAGACAGATGCAATGAATGTGTATACATTTGAGGTTTATGTATCTTATACTAAAAATTATGTAACTTGAGGATCTCATTCCAGAATGGAAACGTGGCACCGGAGTACATGGATAAGTGAAAAGAGAATAAAATACTTGGTGTTCCCCGAAGACAGAAATTTAAGTGTACCTTCGCTACACCTTGATTACAAGTATATACCAAAGCATCTGCAAGTGTAAGTCTTCCTTCAGCATCAGTATTGTTTACCTACACTTGAGCAAAAATAACATTCTTAAAAAATAATAATAATAATAATAATAATAATAATTAAAAAAAAAAACTTGAGATAAAGCTGGAGAGTAACACCTGGATAAATCAATCTTATGAAATAGGATGATCAATTAGATTGTATATTTCATATAGTAAAGATAGTTGGAATTTCATCAGATAAAAAAGAAAGTTGTTTCTATTAAGCCAACCGTAACCGCAGTACAGGACAAAGTTAAAAGTAAAGTTTGATGCTTATTGTAGGATGGAGAACAATTGAATTTGTGGCTTAGAGTCTGAGACTTGGTTGAGTATCATGTCTAGGAGAGCCAAAGGCATTTTCAGACTAAATGATCAAATTTGAAACAAACTATTTAAAAGGCATGCAATTAAAACAAAGTATCTACAATAATGAAGTAAATTATATGTCTAGTGCATCCTTCTTGCTGTTGATCAAGTGTTACTATTAAAGGACACAGGTTAAAACAGAACTTAACATAGGGATATGAACAACTATAAAAGTGAAGGGTGAAAAGATCAGATTCAATTCTTGCTTATAATTTAGCTTCTAAGCGCATTATTGCTAAGGACATTGGGTGCAGGCATAAAATCTTTCGACTTGATGATAACCATGCACGACAAGTTTCTATGGGTTTCGTTTCTTTCCAAAAAGTGGCATTTTGATTTCCGCTGTTACATCAAGTGTTTCCGTGAGAAATAACCTCAATTGAAGTATTCAAACACAGATGAATATGTATAAAAATCTTTCCAAGCGAATCAAAGAGATACAATGGACACATTTTTTAACATGTGCTAGTAGTAAGTGTCCAACGTGATAAAATAAGTTTTGTATTAGCGATTTTTTCAAGAATGTGGTTAAAAACTAGGAAAAGTTTTGGATTTATGTGTAAAATTATATTATTGGAAGAATCTATGGTTGAAAATGAGTGAGAGAAAAAATGAATTTTGATAGAATGGGGGTCCAACAGGGACTCAATGTCTTTAAAGAAGTCTGTATTAACATACTGAAAACACAGATAGTACAAAGAATCTTAACTTCTATCTTTCAACCAATTAACTCACTTCAAATTGCATGAACATGAGAAATTACATTTAGAAATGATAAACGCAAAGCAAAAAAAGGAAAGAAGGATCTTCAAATAACATGTTAAAGCTTCAAAATCATAAATGCAAAGCAGATCGATCTATCTTCAGAGTAACTAAGCAACATGTAAGAGCTCATGCAGGATAACAAAATGACTCAATAACATGAATCAAAATCTCAGAACTTTCAAACTGAGACCAAATCCACCTACATACATTTGACTCGAGTTGGGAGAATAAATTGTCTACAAAATATAATGAGAAGCAAGATTATGTGAATGTTTTGACCAAAATCATGAATGATCGAAACAAACATGTACATAATCTGTGCAAAAGACCTATAAGCTATCAGTATTAGTGTATGCCTTCAAGAAATTACCTCAATTGTCTTGCCATTTGATGCCGTGACGATATCTCCAGGTCTCATACCTGTTCCACTTATCATATTCTCACAAGCTGCGACAATGAAATGAACCTGCACAAACATCACCAATTATCAGGGTCCTTTCAACAAGTTGTAAACCCTAAAAGAAGATGATTACAAGATATTTCAGAATGGGAGTAAAAGACTACAAGGGCTAGATAAATAAGAAAACAAATCAAGTCAATGAAACAGTATGTTCTCCCTAAAAATTAAGTGACAATAAAAAACGGTCACCTCTACTCCAGCAGGCTTGATTTGACCAAGGGATTTTGCTGCACCAAACACTGCTGCTGATCCTCCCATGTCAAATTTCATGAGCTCAATGGAACAATTTGGTCCTGTCTTGATATTGTAACCACCACTGGAACATAAAAGAGTGAAATTCAAGATTTTGTTAGGGTGAGTGTCCGCAAGCCCATTTCAACTGGATATCTTAAGGGCATTTTTTTTCTATTCACAATTATATAGTAAAGACCTTTGCTCCTTCATAAAACCAGTATTCACCTGTCAAAAGTCAACCCCTTTCCAACTAAGGCCAGTTTGGTTTTGGCCGCTCCACCAGGAGGCTTGTAACATAAATGGATGAAATGTGGAGGATTAGTAGATGCAGCAGCAACACCAAGATAAGAACCCATTTTCAATTGTTTGCACTGCTCCACATCCAAAATTGTTGCAGTAAAAACATCACTGTACTCAGAAGCAATCCTCATAGCCTCTCCTGCTAATATTCCTAATATATCCAAGAAACCAAAATTAAAATAGACAAGATGATTTTTACCTTACCAAGGCAACAAAGGAAATATAGCATTGAAACGGACATATAAGAAGAGAGTTCCTGGCTTACATTAACAGTTTTCCAGAATATTAATAGTAATGCAAAATTTAACACGAAAAAGATACAGGACAGTGTGAAAGATTACTAACCAGGAGTGAGCACATTAGCAGGTGCATTTACAAGCTCTTTTCCAAATATTATTCCAGAACAAACATACTCTGCACATTTGAGTTTCTTATCTATCTCCGATCCAGTTCCAAGACCAAGAATTTCCACAGATTTGAGAGATGATTTCTTCGATTCTGACTTGAACCTATTATCTTCGTAAGTCCCCAGGACAACTCCTTTTTGGTTGTAGAACATTCCAACATATTCAGTTCATGACTTAGCAACAGATAGATTTTTGAAGTTCAAATAAAATTATAAAAGTGAAGATACAAAGAAAAAAATACCAGTAGCTATTGCTGAAGCAGTGGCTAGTTTTGATTCTGCAGAAAGTCCTTCAGAAGAAGAAAGAGTGATGGCAATTTTACTCGACTTAGCAGTCTTAGCTGCTTCACCAAGACTTTCTCCAAGATTGCGATAAGATGCAGTTTCTGATGTAGTAGATCCAAGCCCAATTAGACCTATCCTTTTCGAGCCAAGTCCAGGAAGCCTGAGAACTATCGATTGTCCAGCCTTTCCAGTAAAATTCTCCTCAGATGATGCTTCTGACAACAATCCACCTAACTTTTTATCTAGCTTAAGCAAGATTGAATTCTTGAACTTCAGATTTTCATCTTTGGCCATGTCCTTCTCTGTGACTCCTACTGCAAGCATGTCACCTTTCCATTCCACCAAATCAATCTCTTTTGCAGCAAATGAGATCTTCAATTGTTGTAAAACCATATCATATTTAGTAATGCTACAACCACTATTGTTCCCTTGTTAACACACTATCAAACATTCATTTAATACTCGTGTACATAAGATACGGCGTTTAAGAAGGGCGCATACAAAAGATTGACCGGAAATAAAAAGGCCAAAACCATTAGCTTAACAGAACTATAGCGAAGAAAAATCATTAAATAATGACAGAAAATTCAAGTTCTTAAAGTGAAGCCAAATAAATTGCTTAAAGGCGAAATTATATTTCACAGCAACAAATAAAACATTCTTGACGGGTATATTACCTGAACAAAAAAACCCATTAATATAAATACTTACTTACATATTTTTATTCAAAAAATGAATCAGGATTCAGAAAGTCAAGACGCGCGAAGCAAGTAAAGACGGCAACAAAGGAAAGAATACATCCAAGAATAACTCCTTTTGTGTAAATAAAGATGAACACAATAAATCTTAGACTATTCAAAAATCCTGCGTATCATCCTCAATACAAAGTAAGATAAAAAAAAATGGCAATAGTCTTGGAAAAGTGCATCTGCAATGGTGTCTCGGGGCGTATGTGTTGGTGAGGTAAAAAAAAAATGTGAGCGAGAGAGAGAGAGAGAACCTGTGGGGTGTCTATTTGACCGGGCTGAGTGAGGCCAAGGGTTTCACGAGCTATGGAGTAAGCCATGCGCTTTGCTCTTCTGTAGCAGAGGGGT
>CAIGRN010130675.1:0-12197 GCA_903798345.1 Fraxinus anomala
ACAAGGTGCACCTTCTTTTTCGGAAGTCCTTTATTAGAAACTCTACAGTTAAGCGTGCTTGGCTTGGAGCAATTCTATGATGGGTGACCCCTTGGAAAATTTTATCAGGGAGCGTGCGAGTGAGGACAAAGCATGCTGAAAAGACAAATGTGGTACAGTTAGGACAGTACGTCGTCGATCTAACGACCGGGACAACTCGTTAAGTGGGACCCGGGTTGTTACATCATAAAATTTAAATAATAAAAACAAAAACTAATATTGATTAAATGTGTTGAAGATGATGGTGGTGAATAGTGTTGAAGTCGATTTCGTCAGTAACATTTTTTTTCTTTTTCCTGAATTTTTTTTTCTCTTTTTCTGGGGGGATTTTGTTAGTTTTTAAAATAAAATCTGGTTAAAGGCTATTGTGGAAATTGGATTGAGTCAACCGGTCATTGGCCATCATTTCCTCGATGTTGAATATCAATCTAGGTGTTAACATATCATAAGTTCTATTAAATGAGTCATAACTCTTTGTATTTAATTGAATATGTAATTTAATAGCATTAATACTGTCACCTAAACTGGTGTTAAACATCTATAATGTTAAATAGCATTACTCACAATAAATGCAAGCGAGCACTGGCACACCCAAAACCGTAAGAATTACTTGTGTGCTAGAAAATGTATGATAAAGAGAGTGATATAATATTTGTTGGCATGATCTGATTTGATAAAAAGGTTGATTGTATTTTAAACCGTCCAATAATATGATGCTATGTGACATTATATTAAAAATATTATGTCAACCATTATGTTTGTATAGCATGATTCAAACCAAAATCATCGTTGCTCTATAGATAAACTAAAAGTTCGCTTCTATATTTTACTCAGTCGAGCACAGTCTGTTTGATTTGTCGACGCCCGAAGTTCAACTTGGCTTAAATATCTAACTGTTTTCAATTATTGTAACCCCTGATATTCAGAAACATGTAGATCATATCATATTAAAAATAAATTAAGTTGTCATATTTAGCCAAAACAAGTCATTTTAGTACAGAGACAATTCAAGCATAGAGCTATACAAATAGAATTTCATATGCTTTTTTTTTTATCATCTGGCAGTAAAAGGTCCACATACACAGTTTCTATAAAGAAATACTGCATTCTGTTTTTACATTACAAGAACTTGCCAAGAACAGTTTTTCTTGAAGGGGCTTCAGAGCTGTCTAGAGGCCCCGTCTGTCGTCTTGAGAGTGCAAAGACTTATAGAGTTAACTTGTTTCCTCAATTTCGCATTGTCAACTAAAACGTCTGTCAGCATCTTCCTCAATTCAGCATCTCTTGTCCTCGTTGCGATGGTGCCAGAATTATCTTGTGCAAGAAGCTGTGCCTGTTCAATGCCATGAATAGTTATAAAAGTTAAATCAGCATAACTTACAAGGTCTCATTGGCCAATGAAAGGGTATTGGGTAAATCAAGAATTGAAATACAGAGTACAGTGCAAGATTGACAAGCCGCATAATTTATTACTGTGGCTTGACTAATGAACCATCAATGAATTCGATAAATAATATGCTCAGTACAACTTTAAGTGGTTTGAAATTTTCAAACGGTCTGCTTCAATAACATAAAGTCACAATTTTCGTCTTCTATTAAGCAACTGGTGTCTCATCCTACAATGATGGAGGTCAAGTGGCGTTTGTCTTCCACAGTTGTCAGTGGAATCGGATGAAATATGTTAGTTCGCCATGTATGTTCTTGTGTAACATAAAAACGAGATCGTAAATTACTTAAATGATCAAGTACATTCTATGAAATTTCATTACTTGTTACCATCAGGCATCAATGGAGTAAGCATGTAACGCAAAACAGCATTTGCATAGAATGGAAGCCTGTTAGCTCTTTACACGTTGAAACAGAATTTTTATGACTACCATGAGATTTCACAGGTAATGAAGTAATAGAAATAGAAAACTTGATGCCAACAGGTGATGACAGCAAAGTTAGTCATAAGAATTACCTCTGCAAGAAGAAGACCAATACGATTATCTGATGTAGCCAACAGATCGACAGCCTCAGATTTAGACGAAGTATCCATTTTCAGTTTATTTTCCCCCTCAGCGAGAAAATTCAGATTGCATTCTTCAAGCCGACTGCGAAGGATGACACATTCACGCAGCAATTTTGCATTGGCAGCATCTGTATATTCCCATTTTTGCCTTTCCTCCTGTAGTGTCCTCTACGATGAAGCAGAAGCAGAGAATGATCTACTATTTCATGACACAGCATCGAAAGCACTATAATATCAAAACTGAAAGAGGTCGACTGAAAATCAGAGAAATATCTAGACAAGAAGCAAACCATTTTATAACTGAATAGCCAGGCAACAATTTATTTTACAGTCTAGATAGATAAATATATGATGGAAAGCTGCGTTTATTCAAGCCATTGACAGCTTCAAACCAATGCTTAACTAAATGAGTTGTAATATCATCAGCATGTAATATTTCCTCAATGTTTTTCATTCGTAAATTATTCTCTCTCTATTTTCTTAATCTACAAAGCACAGAATTAGGATGGTCCTAGAACCAATCTTTAGAATTAGGATGGTCCTGGAACCAATCACCATCAAATTACCCCCGAGTGCAAGTATTCAGTAATAACAAAATAGAATGTACCTCAAATTCAGTTTTCTCTTTGGCCAATCTGCCAACCTCCTGCTTCAATTCCAATTGAAAACTTCGAAGTGATTTAACCTCCCTGACAAGAAGTTTAACATCTGCTTTTGATTTCAAGTCGGACTCTTCATGATGCTTCAGCAAGCTCTCAAGCTTCTTTTTGGTAATATCTAATTCTTGCCGCAATGCTTCATTCTCTTGAATGATTGAAGTTCTTGTTGACTCAAGATGAGTATTTTCGTCCTGAGTATTTTTTTATATATCATCCACTTTTATATAAAGGAGAATTAGACAAAAATACAAGACAAATTCAAACCTGCTCTGCTTTCAACTTCAACTCTATCTCCAAACACTTTCTTCTGAGTTCCTCTGTATCCCACTGCATTTTAGTAAATCTTTCCCTTTCAATTAATATAGCCTGCTCCAGATTTTCTTTGCTACACTGCTTTGTAGATCTCAGTTCAATTTCAAGATCTTTGACCTGCAGGTAAAAACTTTAGCCCATGTCATTACAACTAATTGTCAGCATAAGTCATTGACAATTTCTTTCAAAGACTCACTCTGACATAATATTAGCAGGGAACATCGTTGACACTCTTAATTAGTAAAACAAAATATGTAGATGCCACTTTTCATTTCTTGAAGTTCCAATCATATTTTTCTTCAAGGATATACTGAAAACTGAAATTTTTAAATCTAAGAAACTTCATACCTGACTCCATGTAGATGTTGAAGGTTATATATGTAATATTAGATAATGTCAAAGAGAGATGTTGACTATGGACTGGTTAAAGAACAAAGACAATTACATAAATGTATTGATTATCACATTTTAATTACAATAGGATTATGATTTCTAATGGGAAGAGAGAGATTCAGCCAAGCCGAAATACATGAACTCTAGTCATCAAATGTTGTGTAAACAACAAATTTAAACATATCAGTCTGGTACTGGTAGAAGACAGAGATGAAACAGATTAGTGGGAGTAAGCCCAAATAAGTTTTATCCCTTAGAAAACAACATTATTGCTTCTTAATTGTCATCGTCAAAATAGAAATGTTAAAAAGATATCAGATCCAGTTATAATATTTCTCAGGGCCAATGCTTGTATAAAAAAAAAAAAAACCCCACCTCTAATAATGCAGCAGATTTTTGTAAAAACAATATGAATTCACTAAGACTTTGTACAAATACTAATTAAGCGTCGTTGAGGATTTCTCAGATTTGGAGTATACCTTTGTTGTGATATATTGCCGTACAGTAAGCTCTTGATTCAATCTTGTTATAAGATCTTCCATATCTGCCTTTGATGTGGCTAACCGTTGTTGCATAGTAGTTAGAAGCCTGTTCATTTTCTGTTGTTCATCTGTTGGAAGAACAAGTAAAGTCTCATGTGAAAACTGTAAAGCTGAGCTGACAAGCATATCCATGGTTTTGAAAGCTTCAGCACTTCGAGATAGTTCAGATGAAGTACTGCAAATTTGTTGTGCCTCCCACAAATTTAGAGTTTCACCTGGTGTGGGCGAACCTGTGTCATTCTCAGGGCTTTCTCTTGACAAAGAATGGTTAACTATTGTGGGATTTTCAGATCCTGAGGAGAGTTCCATTCCGCACTCATGAAGAGATACTGCTTTTGAAGTATCTCTGTACATCTCATTCCTGTCTATACCACTTTTAACTCTACCATGAAACAATTCGCTATGCAAATCTTTTTCTTGATTCCCTTGCATGAATTCCTTTGAGAGCTTAGCATCATCATTTCCAGATAAGCCTTCTTTTATGGTTGCTTCTGCTGGACTAGCTAAATCATGGTCAGATGTTGCTTTTTCCATGCCAAGTTCAGAGTAATTATCCTTCCAATGCTTAGGTGTCCCGATCTGAGATGTTTCATAAGCATAATCATCGCCACAACTTGATATTATGGCAGATGTGCCCGTCATAGAAGAGACAGTTGAGTGGCTAGAAATCGGATATGATGGAATGTTACTATTGCCAGCCAAATTTACATCTGACTCCTGATGACTAGACTCACAGAACGCTGAAAAGTATCAGAAAGTAAAAGCATATAAAGTGAATAAGTTATAACACAAATTTCTGTTTACAAAACGGCAGACGTTCGTCAGAATAGACATAAATATATTTACACAAATGTACAGGAAGAATTGCGTGAAAACATAGCAGAGAGATACATACACGACCTTGCAGCTTCTTCCAATTCAAGAAAAAATGCTACAGGAGCACTTCTTGACAGATCAATGTCGGAAAGTACTTTCACTATCCAATCCTCCAAAGAACACCTACGCTGAGATGAAACTTACATGAGAATAGTATTGCGACAAGACTAACTGATGACAACTAATAAGCTATAATAATAATAATAATAATGATAAAAATTAAAAATTAAATCACATAAAAAATAAATAACTCCAGCAAAAAAGGACAGCACGTCCTAAAAAAAAAATGATATCAAGCATCAATGGTAAGACAGAGGAGGTAACATCATTCAATCTGTTTACTTGATGATTTGGATACAAATGTTTTATACAAAGTGAAAAAGAAAATCAAGGGCAAAAGTAACACCCAGGAAAGTTCTTTGAGAGATGAAACATATACCATAACTTGAATATATGGGAAAAATACACCATTCATAATATAAGAACCTGATAGAAGATAAACAGATCATATATGTTCATGTTAATTGTATTTGAAGTCTCCAAACCAATAAACTTCTAAATTAACTCTTCCTCACAATTATAAAAAATATACCATAACAAACTAAACCTTGTTAATGAAATAAGGTTTTCAGCCAAAACAAAGTAAAAAATAAATACAAAGATAAGCTCAATGTTTAGAGGAAGTAACTACTTAAATCATTTAGTTTCTATAACAACCAAAAATGATGTTAAAAATATTTTAAATAAGAATTGGAAAGCAGAAAACCAACAAGAAGAGAATCCCATTGACTAAATTCTGAAGAAAATCCAGACCTTATGTTGAAGAAAAATATGATGTGCAAGTACTTGCACATACATTAGCATCCTTAACTATTCTAGACAATGACCTTATCATTATCCCCCTACTCAGTTGCTGCATATTGAAAAGGAATTAAACATTTTGTCTTGTTTTAACTCGAACTTTTGAATGAATTTCTACCACCTTTTCTACTATAATATGCATTACAAATGCGATTATAGAAACTATTCAAGATCCGGGAACATGGGAGTCTCTATTTTTTCCTTTATCAAGACACGCCATTACATAGGAGGACTTGGATGATCAGAATAACTAACACATAAAAAGCAATTATCAGCATTGGTTCAGTTTTCAGAACAGTAAACTTGACCATCATTGTATTTATATACTTTACTCGCCTCTCCAAAAATTTAGAGTAAATTACAAGCCTAAAGAAGAAATAACAGGTCTCAACACATGTTTACAGACTATAGTCCAAAAACTGCTCTATTAGGATAAGCAGTCAAATCTTTAAGGAAACTTTTCATTGACAAATGGTAACATGATCAACCTGATACAAATGCAGTTATGAGGTCTCACTCACGAGTAATTTGTGTTTGAAGAATAAACATGAACTAGCTTTCCACACGAGGAAGTGCTGAATTTTGGTCAAGAAACTACATCTTTTCTTGTCTCGATCTGCATGTATGCTTATATGAATTAACTATTTCTCTTTGAATCAAATAAGAATCCGGAAAACTTAATCCTCGTATACACAGTAGTTGAAATGTATAATAAATATACAAGATATATCATGAATATTTTGATATATATCATCTTAATTTAAAAGGTTATTAATGCAGTAGTGCACAGGAAGAAACAAAAAATCCATAGCAAACGTAATCAATTGTTTGTGGATAGGGATAGATAGATTGAGAAACTAATGCTTATACCAGTAGGCAAGGTGTCAGCAACACTCAACAAAGAAGCACTTAGAATAAGATTTGTTTCTCTGTTTAACCGAAATAGCCTATAATCCTTTTATGGTCTAGATAATCTACGCCTCAGTTTGGAAAATTTATAAATAGTTTATAAATAGGAATAGTAGCGGATTCCACAAAGAGTTTGGACAATGATGAGTAGTATATATGAATGTGTTGTTAAAATTGATGTTTGACTTAGACTGAACTATAAACCAATTTATAAATTGTATCCAAACCGAGGCTACTTTGTTAGTGAATTACAATGTCAACATATGAAAAAGATTGATTGAAAATAACTAAATTAACCCAGGTAACTTTGTTTTCACAGGGAGATTAAGTGTATTTCTACAGATTTCCAGTATATCCATAACAATAATAAACACGAGATCTTGATGGTTCTTTCCTTAGAAATAATGTCCTTGGACATTGTAAGCAGTAAAGGGCCATAAAAAATGCCCTCATGTAAAAATACTCACAGTAGCATTCACCATCAAGTCATTAAAAAAATAAAATCAGTGTTGTCGCACTCCTTTGAATACTAACATAAATATAGTATGACTTGCTTGGAAAGATTTGCAAATGTAAGAAACCATCACATAAATCATGAGCAGCATAACAACAGAGAAGGGAAGTGGAAATATATTAACTTCCTCTATAAGCTCCTTCCTTTTCATTCTTAAAAGCCCCTTGGGCGGAACTGGGGGCAATTTTTTCATTGGATAAGCCCTTTTGAGCTGAAAAAAGACAAGCAACGAGTAATGTTAAATTCATATGTTGCCACTATAACATTACTTACCAAAACTACAACAATTCCACCAAAATAAAGTCCAACAAACTATGCAATCAAATCATTGAAGTTCAGTTATAGGGATATGATAAAACAAAACTCCAGCATATCATAACAAGCACTAGATAAATCTTTTAAATGTTTTAGGAAAAACACAGAGTTTACATCTAAATCTTTTAAATGTTTTAGGAAAAACACAGAGTTTACATCGGACAGGAGCTTCAAGAAGTCACTGAATCTTCTTAGTATTCCTCGTGTAGTGGTAACCCCTTCTGGTGACAGTAAACCAACCTGAACCCTGTAAAACTGTCATGTAAGAATGTTAACAACAATATATAACATCTTCTAGAACTTAGTAAATACACAATCTTCATTACACATAAGATTATTAGGTTCAATGGGTATCACCCTCTAACTTGTAAGATATCATTCTCGAATGGTACTACCTTAAAACTTCACTTAAAATCCATCTATCTTACAACCAGCAACTATTCTTATTTTAAGCTCGTAAAGCAACATTTTTTCTTACTTTTTTGTGTAGAGGGTGAGGAAAAGCTAAAAAACAATGGGAAAGAACTCACCTCAACTCATTATAAACCACTAACGACAACTCATTTACTATGAAGAGGGAAGACAGAGAGCAGAGAGTGTAAATTAAACACTACATACATAACGCAGATAAAAAATAACTTCATGTTTTAAGAAGAAACAAAAAGAATATATCAAGAAAAACAACCAAAACCCATACCACTACAGGGTCCGAACCATGTGGGCTAGATAAGATGGTCCAAGAAGGAACCATGACACAATAACTCCATCCTGTTAGAAAATCATGTGGCCAGAGAGTATTTCGCTCATCCTACATTGTAAGCAAATAGCTTTAATTACGGGATGCATGGAATAAATAAGAAGTTACAATAATTACAGGAGTCGTCATATGTAAATATCATTGGTTAGAACAGGGAATATATTTAGCATAAAAGCTGATGCTTGTGAACTGCACAAAGATCAAACAGCTATTTCGGATAAGGTTCATCAAGAAGAGATCTATCATTCAATGATCATGGAGTAACATAACAATAAGACTCTGAATCGTCTAACTTGCACTTATTGCTTCTCAAAGAATTCATAATAAAATTAAGTGCAATTAACCATGCCATGGAGAAAATTACCCAAGGCAAACAGTACAGAAACATAGGATGTTGATTAACATTTTTATCATAAAACTAACATTTTAGTGAGAAAATTCTTTGCATGTTTTCTTATTTTACTTTTGTTCATTATAAGGTAGACCGATTGTAATCAATAACAAGACTTGAACCCAGTTCCTTATTTGCAGTAAACGATGCTTAGAACTAGTCTAAAAAATTGACATTGGTTGCTCAATTGGTCAAGCATTGGATCTGCTCCCCAATGGTCACCAGTTCAAGTCCCTCAAGGTTACTAAGGTGAATACACGGCCGTAAACTTCAAGGTCCATGGTATTAGTCGAGATGCGTGCAAATTAGCCCAGACATTCAACATTATAAAAAATAAAAAATAAAAAAACCTTGTCTAAAAATGTCTGTAAAGCAGCAAACAACATTTAATCACCTTCAATGGGATTTTGACTAGTGCAAACTGTACAGTGTAACGGTACCACATAAGCTTTACAAGCCGGATATGATCAGACAGTTCATGTGCGACTTGGAATGTTGATAATATAGCAAAAAAACAGTATGGAACCTATAGAATAGACAACTGTTAAAAGTAAAGCTCTCTATTCTTTCCAGTTGTTAAAACTCTGAATTTCATGCAATTTAAGCTGCTTTTCAGCCAAATGATATTAGGTATTTAACGAATCAAATAATCGAGATTAATTAACAAAAAAAAAACTCATAACGATAAAGAAACATGCGATACAAATTCATTCGAAACCAAACTCCAAAAGCGAACAAAGAAAATAAATTGTACCCAATTAAGTGGAGAAGGCCTCCAATCCATGCCAAGAGGAAGTGGAGAAGTTCCATCGTACCGATGCTTCGGAGGACTGTCATTTCTAATACCACGATCAATCTTGTCCTTTTCGATTGCCGAAATTGAAGACCCAGCTGAATTTTCGTGATATTCGAGGAGGAGAGAAGGATCGGCGAATCCCATATCAAGAATCGAGTAATCGAGTCTGAATAAATTCATTTTTAGGTATTTGTAATTGTAGTTTAGTTACCCGACGAATTGCTAATGAGAAATTTCGTGTTTATTTGAGTGTTGATGAACAAATTTGGGGAAGGATGTTTATCATTTTCAACTGGTACGGATGTCAACTTTCGGGAAAATTGCATGATGGTACCTAATCATTAGCATTTGTAGTAATATGGTCTAAAATATTTAAAAATGAGTAAGTTAGACCACAGTCTAACTTTATTTTAGTATTAGTCCCGAGAAATAACGTCTCCAAAAATCGTTTAGAAATGGCATCCACAAGGCATTTGGGCACCATTTGTTAAGATAAAACAGGTAACATGCACATAATCTAATAAAAATGAAATAGGAGAAAAATTGAAATGATACAGTCAAATCTTTCTTTAATTAGGCTTCGTTTAACGGATTTATCGTCATTTCGTATTTGTAGTCTTGTTAGATTGAGCATTCTATCAATTAGTTGAGTTTCTTATGTAGACTCTCAGTGTTGGTCTGGTACCACTGTTTTTCCTATTTTCAGCAACTTTTGGACTATTATAAGTGTTCAACTAAGTGTAGATGGATTCCATATATCAAATGTCTTGGTGGATTGATTATCCAAATATTAAATTAGACAATAAAATGAACTATTTAAGCCCCATTTACAATCCGTTTACAAATTTATAAATAGGAATAGTGATGGATCCTATAAAATATATGAATAATGACGAATGTTAACTATGAATATTTGGCTGAAATCAATATTTGACTTTGACTAAATTTATAAATCGTATCCAAACAAAAGCTTAGTAATTCATTCATTCTTCTTAATGATGACATTTATGGTAATCACACATCAAAAAAGATGTTCGCTCCTGATTTGTCAAACAAGTAGTTAAAAAGGTAAATATTATGGTACAGAGACTACACTACTTGACCGGATTTCCTTTCTTAAGAAAAAAATTATTTTTCCATTTCAACTGTTCGAAGCAAACACTCAATCGCCCCCACAAACAACTTAGCTAGATTCATTTCCCACCTTGTTTGAATAAAAGTCTTTATTTCAACGTATTTTTGTATGAAAATTACTCACAGGGACTAAAGGTTCAACAAAGCTTTATTACCATCACTACAATGTTTTTTAGCTTTATCATGGTCTCCTTTGGAAAACAATATTTTGAAGAAAAATGTGAAAACTAAAACTAAGAGCATGTTTGAACCCAATATTTTTTTGATAAAAATGCATTTTGAAATAATGATTCGTTGAAAAATATGTGGTTAAAAAATAAAAATTTTTTTTTAATATGCATATAATATTATTTGATTGAAAAATCTGTGGTTAAAAATAAGAGAGAGAAAAATATATTTTAAAAATAATGGGGACCAAACAAGAATTAAATTGATGGAAATGTCAGAGCATCTCTAAACCATCGAGATTGCTTAAAAATTGTGCATATATTTAAAATTGATGAGATCTCAATAAATTATGTCTATTTGAGAAACCAATAAATGGAGCAAATAATCAAAGATGGTCCATTTAAGGAGGTAGGTACCACACGAGTTCATAGACATAACTAAACAAGAAATCAGAAGTTCGAGTACCTTAAATTAGTAAAATAAAGAGATATCAAGGGGTATTTTTTTTTTTTTTTTTATCAAAAAAGGTCTAGTGTCTTTAAATAATTTTTAAGACATGTTTTAGGTTAAAATGTCTAAATTACCTTTTTCTATATTATTGAAATGTCTCAAATGCCCTTAAACATAAAATGACCTTAATACCTCTTGTTGACATTCCACATGCAACCTAATTAAGTCCATTTGTTATATGCACTTAACTCATGCTAAATTAATGTTGAATCTGCAAGGTCAGCTTGTACTTATAACCGTCGTGGTTTGAGGAGACATAATGATGGTAGATTCCTCACACAATGTCAGAACATTCAATCAATAAATAACAGTTGGAAGGACTTATGCCAACGTCCACCAATTCCACCAATCATATGCTATAGCTTCATTCTCTAATCAGCTCATTGATTACTAGGGATCCCATTTAAGGTGGCTTCATGATAACCTGATAGAGCTGTTTTCAGCAACCAATCAGGATATGTCATTGGCGTACCTTTCCAACTCGGTATTGTATATTGATTTGACAACAACCAATCGTAACTTAAGCCATTGACACAAGTTTCCAGATCGCTCCTCTTGTTGACAAGACGAGAATATGAAAGATACAATCACATCATTTCCTATAAAAAAGAGGAATGTATCCTTAGGGAGAGGAAGCCTAACAACTTCATATTTTAAATTTTTTTTTTTTGATAAAAAAAACACTTGTAATTTGTGAGTAGTTACAATAAAAATCATTATTTATACTTGAAGTTCTTTTGAATTTTGTTTATACAATTTTTGACGTCAACACCTCTTTTCAAATTGATAGTTAGTTTCTTTCCAAATTAGCTTTGTTTTGTTCTTCATTCCCGTTTCCAGCTTTCTTCTTCTTTAGTTTATCTCTAATCTTCGTGTTCTTTGTTCTACTAATTTTACTTAAAATATAAGGAAGCACATGTTATTAATATTATTTAGCATGCGAAATATGTAATAAAATCAGAAATGAAGAGAAGAAAAAAGCAAATCGAATAAATGCTTAGCGAAAT
>CAIGRN010130701.1:0-13097 GCA_903798345.1 Fraxinus anomala
TTTAAAAAAAAAAACACGAGCCAGCTTGACCCTCTAGGGTTCGAGCCGAAAGCTAGGGCCGAGCCTCATTTTTTGGCCAAGTTTTTGTTCGACTTGGTTCGGGTCCAAAAAAGTTCGAACCTATTTTGTTTGAGTTGAGCCCAAACTTTGAGTTTTGGCTCGTGGCTCGGTCCGACTTGGCTCGCTCAGCTCGTTGACATGGCTATTTGCCCCTCTTTAGAATATCATTTATTCTATAATGTAAAAATGTGTTCTCAATTTCCGCAAACTCCTATACAAAAAATACGAAGATATTGATAATATTGCAATTACCCAATTACATCAAAGAGCTCACACAACTAAAAGGGTTCATACTTGACCGAGGTAACCAATTTGTCGAAATAGCTAAATTTGAATATGTGAGGATCATACAATAAATTTTACTCTCACATGATTTTTGTCTGTACATTCAAAATATTCTAGTACTACAAGAATAAATAGTTTATATATTTTACGAGATAAATATCCTTGATTTTAATTGACCTCTGTCGATATGAAGAAAAGGAATTCATTTTTTGATTCTCTACATGACCTTGAAAAATGACGTTTTGTAAATTTCGCTACCCCTTCTCCTACACAATCAAATGAGAGGAAATTTCAAGAAATGACCACTTTCACATGGTCAATTGCAAAAATGTCCAAAAAAATTTCAATGTCCATTTTGCAATAATTTAGACCAAAATATTATTGTTAGCATTATTAAATTCCACACTAAAGAAAAAGAAATTATACAATTAGAAATTGTGTTGCACAATAAAAATTTGACACATAACTTAAACTACTTATTTCAAAAAGTACAAATGTCAATCCAAATTAAATGCATGGGTCGGGTCAGTTTAAAATTAAAAATGGGTTGGGTCGGGTTCAAATCTCACTCTCTGTACCGCCTCTCTTGTCACTTCAGATCCCTTTTGAAACCTTAGCAAATTTCAAACATTTCCTTCATTTCAATTGCAATACTACGTTGTAAAATCATAGAAGTGTTGTTCGTTCTTCTTCATTATCGCTATCATGGGTTTTGTTTTTCTTGGAGATTTTCTCTGGTTTTGCTTGCAGCAATGGAGGATGCAAAGTATTAGAGGTGAAAACTTTTGGTAAAATCATAAAACTTTTGTTCTTCTTTATTGTTGATACCACGATGTCGATTTTCGCTTGGAGATTGGAGTTGTAGACGGCGGTGATGAAGGACGCAGAGTACCGTAGGTAAAAATCTTTAATATGTGATTTTTGTTTAGTTTTTCTTCTCTTTCAATTCATTGTCTGCGTATTTGAAGGACAATGAGTATATTCGTGGACATTATAGGTCTGAATGTCCGTCAAGGTAGGTTTTGCTTAGCATTTTCACTATTCATAACGAGACTCTCAATGTTTGGACTAAAGGAATTTCTCTTCTTTGCATTTGTTCTTGCTTATTTTTTGTAAAGATTGTTGCTCTTATTAGCTTGGTGATTACAAAGCTATTTTACAATTGAAATAATTATTATAATGGAAAGGAAATTACAACTCAAACTTGAACTAATATTTACAATGTGCGGTCGAAGTTGGGCAAACTGCGGCTGCGATTGGGTCAAGGGGGTTAAGTAAAGCTGTGGTCTTTGACACTAAGTAATTATCTTCATATCGTAGTACTAAATTTATGTTTTATAATCGTAACTAAATGACTACTAACTGTTGTAATGAACTATGAGAATGATCTAGAAATGCAAAATTATATTATTCATGAATGACAAATTTGATGTTAAAATGAATACAAAAAACATTCAAGTGCTTGGGTTAGTTAATGGTCCGAGATTCCTACATGTTTGCCTGTTGTGTCCGTAACCAATTCACCATCCACATTTTCGCGTGCTCATCAACCTTTCATGTCTTGACCGGTTTTGTTGGGTAGGAGGTCATCCTGGTGGTCTACGTATATTTGAGGGTGAAATATGAATGGAACGAATCGCATAAGGAACAACCAAATCGGACTCCATTCTAGTTGGATGAATGACTTTGTTGGATGCGGCTTGCCAGAACTCAGTGGTGTAGCACATGGAACATAAGTCATAAAGTGATTTTTCCTTTGCGTAAGCTACTGGGGATGCATGTGCACACGGTATCTGTCGCATATGGAACTCTCAACAGGAACATGTGTTGCCTTTGATGTCGACAGTACACATGTCCGTGCCTACACCAACCTCTAACACGAGTTCATCCAAGTGACATACTTGTAATGTTGCACCAGTGTCAAACTATTTTCTCAATTCCACCTCCATCTTCGGTGTCAAAGTACTCTGGCATTTGGTGGATGCGGTTCTCCTCTCGAAAAATCATTGTTGCATCAAAGACCTAATGTTGTGGACCAGTGAGGTTATTGGAAAACTTCATTGTCGCCTGATGACTGAATTAAGGGACTCTACACTGTTGTTCGTCATAATGTTGTACCGGTTACCATTGAAATTTGCACGAGACCATGAAGATATACTAATACGTTCCAAATAAGAAGCAACTGTTGATTGGATGGTTCTAATCTGCTCCATCAGCTGTTTGAATTCTGATATGCGGTATGCTAGTGCTGTGTGCTTGAACAAGAACACGACATTGCTACTACTATACCTAGCGATAAATTTTTTCTCAATATGCCACATGCAGGAACCATGGTGAGAAAGCGGGTACAACTTGGATATTGCCCGCTTAATGCTCTTCTTCCGGTCTGATACAAACACTAGCCTTTTTGAGTCGTCAACTACATCTTTCAATTTCGTGAAGAACCAATACCAGAATGCATTTGTTTCTCCGTCGACAATTCCCAAAGCAATAGGATATATCTGTAAGTTGGCATCCTGTGTTGCAGCAATTAATATTGTTCCCTTGTACTGGCCCTTCAAATGACTCCCGTCAACACAAATGATCGGTCTCATGTAATTTCGAAAGCCACGTATACTCTCCTCGAATGCTAAGAAGAAATATAAGAACTTGTTGTTGTTGTCGAGCTCAATGTGTGCAACAATTTTGGGATTTTTCTCAGCTAACAAATGACAGTATGAAGGTAATTTTTGAAAACTCTCTTCAGATGAACCTCAGAGCCATTCAAGACTCTTCTCTTTATCCCTCCAGGCTTTGTTGTAGCTAACTCGTACGCCGAACTCACGTTCGATATCCCCAATAATACCCGTAGGAACGTACGGCTGGTTTGCATCATCCAATCGTCGCATTATGTGATGTCCAATTGGTGCACTGGTTGCATGCACGTGTGCATTCCTTCGAACATTTAAAGAACATGCGTGCTTAGGTACGTACTTCCAAACCTTAAATATATCTGAATTTTTTTTTATCTTTGAAGCTCGTGATAGCCAATTGCAGTTGGTATCCACCCAAAATACAGTGAGAGATATGGTATTCGAATTTTTAACTTTGAAATAAAACTTCTCAATGAAAACCTGTAGTCGAAGCCTTGTGTGTAGTTGTTTCTTGCTAAAAAAGATTTGATTCTCCTTAATGTCATGTTGATCTTCTAATTCCTTTGCATTTCCAATATATGGATTTCCTTCTACTAGGTCGACATCCATATCTAAAATCATTCGTGGCTCTTCTAGTTTGAACACACCAACTTCTTCATGCCCATACAATGCCTCATCTATTAGTGATAACGGATCAACTCTAACATTCGCCTCTTGCTCTCCAACATCATATTGATATGCAATTACACACAGGGCTGCTTGCATGTGAACGGAAATGTACCATTGCAAATCCTCGTTATCGGCTACATCAGCGGGAGGTACATTCATGTTCGAAACTTTAAATTTCAGGTTGATTCAAAATTTCATTCTATCAAGATGAAGCTTTTCGAATAATTTATCGACAAGCTCTTCATATGTAATGTCATTTCGAATAACAATTGATGTTGTTCGGTTCCCAAACCACTTCCATTCGTCCTCTATGTTGACAAATTTACCACCATGTGAGACAACAAATCTCATAACATCTCCCATATCTGCATGTAATCAATGTAAATAAGATTAGCTAACACGAATATCTAAAACAAACATACTACCCGCAAGAAATATGGTCAATGGTAAAAACAAAATGTTTTGTAGCCTCGCTAAGTTTGTAACATAAATCTCGACATTTGAAGCAATGTCAAGAATTATAGTTGAAGTATAGTTCTCGACACTTATAAAATATCGAGAATGATATGTCGGCCAATCAATTCACCATTTGCATTTATCATCTTCTTCATCCTCAACAACCATTTTTGCAAGGAATTTATTCCACCATTAATGACATTGTCAATACATGACAACCATTGTAAATCCACCCATCAAAGTTATTCAAGTGAGTTATGACACTATGATTGAGGAAAACAAAACAATAAATATGAATTTGATTTAAAAATGCTCCAATAATCTTACAACAAATATCTAATAATTGTTTGACAAATCTAATAATCCATTTACATCATGTATATGACAACAACTATTAAATACAATTTTTCAGTACAAAAAAAAAAGGAAATATTTTGAAGAAAATTTACCTTATATAGATAATTGTGGATGATATTAAATTTTTCGATACGAAATGATATTATTTTCTTTGAAGTAGAAGTATGTAAATTTTTTTTTGTGAGTTAATGATTTTTCTACTTCATCATTTTCATTTCTATCCAAAAAAAATATTTGGTTATTAGCTAATAGTTAATGAAATGACATTAGGTATTATGTTGTATTATTGTAGCTTCTCATGGAAGTTACTTCTTTTCTAAAAATTTGTGAAATTGAAAAAGAAAAAAAAAGCTTCATTTTTCTTCAAGAGTATAAAAAACAATTTGATACCAAATTTGGCCATTTTGCAAGAGTTATCAAAATTAGATATTTTTCAATTAACAAGCATATAATTGGCCAGTTTTTAAAATTCCCCATAACTTAATTTGACTTTGTGATGTGTCACAAATAATATTTTAAAAAGCGTAAAGTGTAAACGCCAAGTTTTAAGCTTTACGGGCCAAGGCATATAAAAACTTTTTCTTATGATTAATATTATTTTAGATTTTTAATCATTTTAAAAATAATTTAATAATTAAAAATACATATCAAATATCTAAAATTATAAAATACTACATTTGCATAATAATTCATACAATTAGTCAATTACATAATTTTCAATGAAAAAACTTGAAACTAAAGTCAAATAAAAGCCATTTAAAAAAAGGAAAAAAATTAAAAAAATTAATAAAGTGCACCCAGTCGCGTATTAAGCAGTCAACTATCAAGTTGACCGCTTAATTTCGCACTTACTGCTAATGCATGGCATTTCGTACGCACCTCACGCCTAAACACATTTTTTAGAATATTGGTTACATCCCAAACCTTCAAGATAGTTGACCGCTTAATTTCGCACTTACTGCTAATGCATGGCATTTCGTACGCACCTCACGCCTAAACACATTTTTTAGAATATTGGTTACATCCCAAACCTTCATGGAGCCAATTAAATGCTATCATAAAGCGAAAGGTATAGAGGTCTACAATGTCGTGCTATGTGTTGACTCCACGGTTCCTCCACGCTCTTAGCCTTCTTGAAAAGGGACATTGATCCATGTAACTCACCTTCGACAGTACTATATCAACCCTTATGATCTATGCATGAATAATCATTATGGCCTAGACTCGCTCTTTCGTCGAACGTTTCTTTGCTGGAAGTTTTTCGACAAAGCCTAAGTAGGTTTGGTAGATGAAGGAGTTCAAACGAGGTGCATTGCCTTCAGCAATTATTCTACCGTATGAGATAGCTAGCGTATCTTGAGAGAATGTATTTTGCAAGAAAACCACCTTTTCAATTCCAAGATATCAGCACAAAATCCTAGAATGATTAGGGATAATATGAGGAGAATCAATCCCCATAAGGTAATTCAATTCAGGAAGGGAACAAATTTGTAAAAGAAAACCTTACTATAACAAACTAGATCTCTATAAGCCAAATCACGTGTGACACGGGAAATTTGGACTGCAACATCAAAACCTAATTCCACAAGGATTCTCCTTTATAAATAGACATGCGCACAGCACATATTAAGGTAAATGTATGCAATTCTAAACACTAGCCACATTTTTACATGTTTGTCTTTTCCACACCCGTTCTCCATATACTTCTCGTACAGGTATTTCACTGTTGGAGAACTAAGGTTGTCAACTCCTCTTTCTGATATGGATTGCGGTGCCTAACAGTTTGCATCCAAGTGTGTAGATAACTTACAGACAGTCATGGATGTGGTTGGAGATCTATTAAAGCAAGGTCATGCTAATTTTTGAAATCAAGAAATTGGCACTGACTATGGGAAATGACACCGTTGAACCATGAAAAAGCGTGAGAAGCAAGTTGTGAAATGTCTAAAGTAAAGCATATCTTTCTCGATCCTGGTGGACGATAGTATTAATGAAACCATAGTATTATCCAACCACTCGAAGGTCCAGCATGCATGGTTCTTCATCGTGTCACCCACTATTGGAGAAGGAAAAATCGTTGGAAGAACAATGTCGATAAAGACGTCCACTAGTTGAGGGAAAAAAGCTGTGCTAGAAAACTTACAACACTGGCATGCTCTCTATCTGGTAGTAAAAGAAGTCATATTCAACAAAGTCCATCGTGGTACCTCTCGGGATGAAGTTATTGATCTCAGGACGGTTCATCACGATGGACACCACTATAGTATCCATAACTCAAGACATCGAATAACTGCCTCTTTGATGATAATTGAAACCTTAAGGTCTCCTTTGTGAATACCCTTTCACAACCCTAGTAGCCACCACAATAATAAGAGTGAATCACGCCATTTGTGGTACAGGGAGCCTTGGTCTTACAACCTTATTTTCAATGAAAAGAAATTAGTATACTCTTAAGATTTGGAAAATGCCAAAATAACCTACCATTCTCAAAGGAAAACAAGGAAAATGAGGTCTAGAGAATTTTGTAATGCTAAATATGGACATTCAGTAGGCAAGACAATCTGGTGAATCGCATGAACAAGAAATCGATAGCACTACTATTATGTACGTAGTCAATCAAGGTGCAATTTATAGTTTTTGGTCATATTTTCACATTCTTTGGTGTAGGTACACCGTACACCTACTTTGGTAAGATATCCCTACACTCACAAGTATTTATAAAAATACTTCATTCATTTCCATAATTCTTATGGATTTTTTTTGTGATACCTTATTTAAAATGTAATTTCCTAACAACACAATTTCTCTCCCACATGTTATGAGGTAATCCCAAACTCTCTAAAATTTCATTCATTATTTCTTTTGAAGTAAGATTTTTTCTTTCTGCAACAACATTTTACTGGGGTGAGTAAGGTGCTTAGGTTTCATGTGTGATTTCGCATTCTGCACAGAATTCAGCAAATAGTATATCATAATCAACTTTTCGAAACTTTAATTTTCTTATTAAGTTGATTTTAATTTCATTATTATAGAGAACAAATTTCGCGCTTGGGAACTATTTAGATTTGTGCTGATTCCATACTTGTCGAAAATTTGTGTTGATATTTTTGGCTAACAAGTGGAACCTAAGTAGTAACCATACACTAAGATTTTGATCCAAATTACTTGTCCCAAATAATAAATGACTATACACTAGTTATGCCAAATAGAAAAAAGTTACCTACATTGTAGTGTGGAGTTAGTCTTAAGTTTACAGACCCTATTCATTATCAATTTTACGAAACGGTCTATTGGGAAAGAATGATGTCTATAGTTTAAAGTGAAAATGACTTTTGAAAAATAAATAAAAGACCCTAAAAATAGAAAAAGTGACAATGAAAAAAGAGAAAAGAAAAACACACCAAAGTCCGTGAGATTGTGGCAAAACACTATAGTCAATGTTTCTAGCTACGCCATGGATACTTAATTGTGGATCTAGATTTTTAGCGAGATATATTATCCTAGTTAAAGCTTAGATGTTGAGACATCAAACATAGACAGAATTATCACATATCGAGTTAATAATTTTAATTTGTACAATCCAACCAAAATTGAGCAAAAAACGAATGATTGTTGTCAAATCAATCTTAGAACAAACACTAAGAGTGAGAGATAGAAGAAATAGTTTGTGTGTATGTACCATACGAGAGACAAATGAGATATTTGACTATTGAGATTTGAGAAAATAGCCAATTAAATTAGATTTACCATACGCACACACATAGATCAAGTATTGAATAAGTAGAAATTAGTTTTGGTAACATTACTTATGAAATTTTTATAAGTTGTAAAACCAATTCAATACTTGATGCGAGTTTGACAAAGTTTTCTAATGCATTGACATTTATGTTTCTTTGCTTGTGTGTTCAGTAAATAGTCTTGCTTAGGAATATCAAGAGTTTAAGTTTGAAAGTGTAATAAGTGTAGTTTATATTTTACTCCGGATTTTATATTTGATTATTTATTACTAATTAAATGTATATCTTCCTAATTTAGTATAAATTATATTAGTTGTAGGTAAAAAGTATGACTTGGATACAATTAGCATGAAATTGGAGCTTAGTTGGAATTGATTCGAAGTAATTGACGATCAATTTGATTGTAATTGATCAGTTAGCACATTATGAAGATATCAGAGGAGAATCACAAGTTTCAAGAGCGAAATCCAACGTTGGGAAAGTTTGGAGACTTAATTACAAACTTTCAAAACTTTTATCATATCAATTACAGGTAATTGAAGAATGATGAGGACTAACTTGTGAAGATTAGAAGATAAATGACCTATGTTATAAATAAAAAGGAATCAAGCTGAACCAAAGAAGGAAGTTAGGGACTAAAATGTAAAAGAGGAAAAGTACTGTGCCTTGGGCTGCCACTGCAGTACATACAGCTTAAACTGCTTGCTTGTATGATGGCATAGGCTATTTCTGCATAAAAGATTTGGCTTCATTATTTGATTCAACATCTTATTGGAAAGCAACCACGATTTTTGACCTAATTCCTAGCCTATAAATACAACTTTTCAACTAGAATTCAAGAGAGGAAGGCTAGGGCTCTTGTACATATGTTCTACATATTCCATAGATTTAAAGAGAGTAATTGATAGATTCTTTGTAAAGCTCTGAAGATGCTTTTGATACAAGACGTATCCTTATCATATTTTTCATACATTATCGCTTGAAGCTAAAGAATAGGAAATAGACATCTAAGGAGATAACTCAAGAACCATTAAAAGAATTCAAGATTCAAGATTGTTTTCATCTTTCTTTCTAAATCTTTAAATTTTAAGTGATGTTGTATCTATTTATCTTGTGTTTTTTTAATCTTATGGTGCTTGGCTAGTTGTATAGATGCTAAAATAATGTTTAATCCTATGTTTTGATGTTTTATATTAAATTTTGGAATTGACATTTAAATGTTTGTTTTGTTTGGATGGTTGTTCGGAGTTTAATACTTTTCGATTAAATTGATGTATGATTTCTATTGACATTTGAGAGAAATAATAGGAATTGAACACAAGTAACAATCATTATGAGGTCCTATAGATATTAGAAATGGTTGTATAAACTTTGCATGATCCCATTGAATGTTATTGTGATTTTATATATCTTCACTTGTTCGCATTCAGGCTAGGAATATTATTGGATCATATGATAGGATAGATCCAATTCCATATGAAAGAGACCATTAGATAAATTATAAAAATTGATCTTCATATCCAAATGAATGTCAAATTGCAGAATTGATATTAAGATGGCAGAATGTAGGGGGATTTGGGGTCCTAGTGATTTATATTTACTTGAGTTTCATAAACACTTCTTACCTCTTAGTTAGATTAGTAGATAATTAAATCAATTATAGGCTACTAATATAAACTATCCACCATATCTTAATTGTGTGTTATTTGATAGTAAGGTTAATCGAAAGCTAGATTAGATTCTTATTACTCGTGGGATGGATACTTGGATTCACGTTGAATTTATTACTTGTTTACGATATTGTCCACTTACGGGATATTAGAAATATAAAATCAAGGACTAGTAAGGGGCCAATTTCAAATTGATATTAGTGTTTGCATATCTATCTCGTACACGAGTTCAATGATCTGAGGTGCTAATGCGGTCTGTGATTCAAACCCCCTATATGTGGATGTAACAAGAATGTCTATGCTACACATAATTATACTTTCAATACTCTCAATCAAGATTTAAAATTTTCTCAACGCTCTATAAATATTATGTTATGCTTATAAGTCGTGATTGTTATATATGAATCCTAAACGTAGAGTTTTAGAAGGATTGGAGTGCTAAAAACGTGTTAAAATGCGAAACTGACCTGGGCTAGAACAAATTGCAACTTGAGCACCTAGGGATGACAAAAAACCCGATAAACCCAAACCTCGTAGGGCCTCGCCCCGAACAGGATGGCGATTACCTGCTTAGCCAGTACCCCGGGGTGGGTATGGGTAACAAGTATCCCGCCTCGCTTAATTTTTTTAATTTTTTTTAGAATTCAATATTTTAAATGAAAATTTTCACGAATTTCATTAGTTCTAATAGAAAATGACAACTAAAATTATTTAAAAAATATGACGAACAATAAAGTCTTAGTTCACCAAATATATTTGAATAATTTAACTTTTGAAAATAAATAAAAAATTAAAAAATATATTATTGTCTCACTTTAATGAATGGGGGTAATAAAATGAATTATCAAAAACTTTTTAAAAAATTAAATGGAGATATTAAACAGGGTAATGGCCCCACCTCGCCCCGCTACAAACAAATAACGGGGTTGGGACGATGAGGCGAGGGGCGGGGGAGGTTGCCTCGACTCTTACCCGTCCCGTTGCCATCCCTATGAGTGCTAGGTAGGCTCTAAGAGAGTGGTGGCTCCACCGTTCGAGTGGTAGACGACGCCCAACGAGTGCCAATGCTTATATTTTGAGCATTTGAGCAGGAGGTAGGCTCTCAGCTAGCGGTAGAGTTTTTTTCTTTGGTTCATAATTTGACCTCTTCAACTAAAACACCAATACCCAATAGAATTTAGGTTATATTTCGACAATTCTTCACCTTGAACTGAATTCCAATGTAAGAAATTAAACCACGCTCTTCAGCAAATCACTAAACAACTACTCTACCTCTTTTACACAAGCCCCAATGGCCTAAAATGAATGACAAATACTAACCAAATTCAAACAATGCTCAAAGTTAGCAATGGATAGTGATTTTGTCATCATATTAATGAGATTCTCTTTGGTATCAACCTTACTTACTACAATATCACCACGAGCAATTATTTAATGTACAAAGTGATACCTTAGGTTGACCTCAAAAAATGTTGCCAACAGATGTCGGACCCACTCATGCACGCGCAAGCTAGATCCAACACATCAAGATCGTTCCAAAAATTGGACGTGGGAGAAACTCGACGACACGAGATGTTTCTGTTCGGGTTCCGACGAGGTAACGGGATACGATTGTACAATAATTACCAATCGCCAATAACTAAGACCAAAGATTGTAAATCAATGTCAGAAAATCAAATATATTTTGCCAAGTATTTAAAGTTGCATTAGTCCTTCAATTATTACATGGTAGGGGTATTTATAGTGTTACAAATAGAATGGTGACCCTTTGATCAAATTACACGTGGCCTCATCTCCTCGGTCAAAGCATCAAGTCCTAGTAATCAAGATGATTTTCCTATCCTTTCAGAGCATTTAATGCTCCTACACCCTATTGACAAGACAAGACACAAATATACTTTTACAAATGTCACATCAATCATTCTATAATTAATTCAACTTCACGTGGGCCGTCACCAACTGAAGAGCCTCTGAATAACATGGACCTCAGAATAGCATGGGCATCGGAATAGCATGAGCCTCGTTATAGCATGTGCCTCGTTATAACATGGGCATCATTTTTCATAGATGGAGGTTCGAAGGTTCAACCCACAACGTAATTAATATGGCCATGTGGCAATATCTAGTAACAAGTCATAGCAATAATCCCCCAAGTCCATGTATAATCATTTATGTTATGCGTGGACTTTTAACAATTACCGAAATGCACTTATGTTCTTGGATATCACAAAAATTTGAAATTTTTGATTCACCAGTCCCCCAAGTCCAGGCATAAATATTTATGTTATATGTGGAGTTGATAATTGATTTGAATTTGACTCAAATACCTTGAAGGTTGCTGAATTTGTTTTGGAGATGAGACCGAGAATTGTCGAACTGTAGAGGCCCATTTACTTTGAAGATAGCTGAATTTGTTTTGGAGTTGAGGCAAAGATTTGCCAAACTGTAGATGCTCATTTACTTTGAAAATAGCTGAATTTATTTTGGAGCTGAGGCAGTGAATCGTTGAACTGTCGAGGCTCACTTACTTCTCCCATGATGTTCAGCATCATCATATGAGACTTGTGATGTCAGCATCGGAGAGCCAATGAGGTAATCCCTTTTGGGATCTGATCCCCTTATTCGAGAAGCCCATGCTTCCCCATATGGTGGATCGTTCATCCATGTAGAGGCTTCTCCCATGACGTTCAGCATCGTCATGGTAGGCTTGTGATGTCCGCCTCGGAGAGTTAATAAGGTAATCCCTTTTGGGATCTGATCCTCTTCTTCGAGGTACCCATGCTTCTTTTCATAAGGACGAATCATCTATGAAGAGGCTTTCCCTTGGATCTTTGTCAATATGAGGTACTTTATAATTTTTGAACTTGTGAAAATTTGATTTTACAGATTACAAACTTTGTTTCCTAAATGAAGACTCTAAGATAATGCCAGCTCTTCCTTTATTCAAAGATGAGGCCCTTGCATGCTGAAGTGGTTAAGCATAGGCAAGGATAAGGCCCTTGCATGCTGAAGTGGTGAAGCATAGGCAAGGATGATGCCCTTGCATGTTGAATTATTGAAGCATAGGCAATGATGAAGCCCTCATGCTGAAGTGCTGAAGCATAGGCAAGGATGAGATCCTTGCATGTTGAAGTGCTGAAGGTAAGGATGAGGCCCTTGCATACTGAAATGTTGAAGCATAGGCACGGATGAGGCCATCATGCTGAAGTGCTGAAGCATAGGCAAGGATG
>CAIGRN010130703.1:3931-25999 GCA_903798345.1 Fraxinus anomala
AAAAAAAAAAAAAAAAAAAAAATCTTACATATTGATTGGGAAACAATATGATACAGTAATATTTCTTCTTTCTCCCAAAAAACTGCAAAATTATTTTTCATGTGTCCTATCCTTTCACTTTGATATGGTCATAATTAATTTTTACGATATAAAGTTATATCTTAATTTAGATATTATAACATACATTTATTTCTAACCACAAACGACACTGGACCTGGAAATTGATAAAGAATTGTGAAAATATATCTCTACAAAGCTTCCCTATTGTTTGACATTTACTCGTATAACATGTTTAGTAAACTCCATTTACTCATATAGCATATTTAGTGTGGTGTACTGAAAAATATGGCGCAAGATTAAATAATAAATGAAAGTAAACAATCAATTAAATATTGAGTACCAAACATATCTTAATATCAAATTGAAATTGAAATAGCGTTTTACAAGGATAAGAATCAAACAAATTTAAATGCATTAAATTTTATGTTTTTTTGACATCCAATATTCCAATCAAAAGAAGGTTGTAGCAAAATAGGTTTACCCAACACTACTTTCCCTTCACTGGGGGATTTTTTGAGCCCATTTTTCAGGAAATTAGATTTTATAGTAATGATTTTTTTATTTTTTTTTATTTTTTTTGAGAATGTATGATTTAAAGTAAGAAAAAAAATTTGAATTTACGTGTAAAATTATTTTATTAGAAACATGTATGGTTGAAAATGAGTTTTAAGAATAATGAGTTTTTAAAGAATAAGCTCCAAATATGAGCTATATAAGTTTGTGTAACACAATTTGTATGTACTTCACTACATGTTTGCTTCATTTTTATTTTTATTTTTTCATTTTTTTATTGAGCCTGGACCACTTTGGCAATTGGTTTCTAATGCTTTAGTGAATGTNCACTAAAACAAATTAAGCAATTTTCATGGTCGTCGATATTGAGAATGACGTTTCATTTATTGATGATGTTATTTGATTTTTTTTTTTCTTTGAGAGTGTTGATTATTCTATAGCATCTTCAAGGGTATCCTTGTTTATAAAGAGAAACTTGTTTTATTGTTAAAAAGCATATACATAATTGAAAACTGTTACGAAAAGATCATAAAGAGAAGAAACCAGAAAAGCCAATAACTTGTGTATATTTCATTGAGAACCAAATGCCCATATTTATAAAGAAGAATTAGAGCTGTAGGGGATACAATGATATTAAATAACTTGCAGGGTATAATTATCGTTCACTAATGAACGTATTATTTACAACACTCCCTTTGCATGACACATTATAAAATGGTTGTCTTGTTACACCCTTGTTTGATATAAATTCAATGGAATGAAAATATCCAACGAAGAAAAAAGTATAATTATTTTGGGGGATTAAAAATAAATTTTGCCTCATTAAAATTTTGTTAGGAAAATCCAGTTGGATAAAATCTAAACGAAGGAAAAAAAAAAGTATAATAGTTGACGCATCTCAATCTTGTGAACCAATTTCTTGAATGTAGATGTTGGTGGTGATTTTATGAATAGAACAGCCACATTGTCAGATTTGTTGAACATCGATGTTGTTATTTTTCAGAAGCTCATGTGTATGAAATTTTTTTGGAGAAATATGATTCGTCCCGTCATCTTGATATAGTCTCATTGAGTTGTGAAATACAAGTTGTATTATCTTCATACAAAATTGTTGGACTATCTTTTGTTGAAATTAATTTGTATAATATTTGGATATATGATGGGTCATGTTCCTTAGCCATACACATTCTCGACATACTTCATAAATTTAAAAAATTTAGAATAATTTGAAAATGTTGTTGTCATGGTTTTCTTTACAAATCTCCATGATATAACCGTTCTTCCATGTGTGAACACATATCCTATTTGTGATATCGTTTTACGTAGATCAGAGAGATAATCTGCTTCTGTATATCTCACTATGTAGATCCCGACCTTTGAGAATAAAATAATCTCACATCAATAGTACATTTAGGTAACAAAAAATGTGTTTAACGACAGTCCAATGTTTTTGAGTTTGTGTAGAGCTATATCTTATAAGGAGATTTATAAAAAAGCTATATCGGGTCGAATACGATTTGTAAGATATATTAATACTCCATTGCTTAGATATGATATTTTTGGACCAAGAACATTTTCTCTCTTCAAGAGCACAGAATTGAGCTTTTTCACACATAGTGATCGAATAATCATAGGTGATGTGAATGGATGTGTTTATCCATATAAAAACATTTGAAAACTTTTTCTATATATGAAGATTGATGAACAAATGATCATTTTGGAAAATGTTCAATCTGTAACCCAAGAAAAAATATGATTTTTCCCAAATCTTTCATGTCAAATTCATTTTTCAAATAATCTGCTATTTTGTTGAGCCCTTCAGAAGTTCTAATTAAATTTAATCAACATAAACCGTTACAATTACAAATCCAATATTTATTTATTTATTTTTATGAAAACACATGGGTACATAGTATTATATACATCACTATCAAGTTAATCATATAGATAGACAATTACTTCATCCATAAGGCACTTGTCTAGCCTTTGTGACACATTTAAACTAATTAAGAATCTAAAAGTGATGATATCCATTACGAGAGAATATGTTTCCTTATAATTAATTCATGGTCTTGTAATTTCATTATTTTTATTTATCTTCCGTACAAAAATTCACTTGTATTGTGTTCGGATTATAAGTCCAAACACTTCGTTTCTCTAAGAAATTCAGTTCTATCTATATGGTTTCTTTCCATTTTTGTCAATCATTTCTATATGACAGCCTTTAAAATAAATTTTGGTTCAAGATCCTCATTTCGCATAATTTCAAGAACCACGTTAAAGGAAAAAATATTGTCTATAACAACATTATTTCTTTCCCATAATTTATGGGATAACACATAATTTATTGAATATCATTATTTTTGTACACATGTAGTTTTGTAGGAACCATTTTTTCAATATTTGATCGATCCATCTTTCTAATTATTACTTTTTCGAATTTGTTGGTTGATTTTTCTCTTATACTTTTCTTTTTGGAGGTATAAAATTTTTTGAACCAATTGGTCGACCACGTTTCTAGCATATTTTAGATTCGTTATTTATAGTAGATTGTCCTATAGGGACATCGGAATATTTTTTGCTGGTATATATGATCCTGTCACTTTTCTTGTGTTAACAATATATTATGTAATTGATTTATAACTCTTTGCAAGTGAATGATTTTTCAACCTCTTGTTCACATTGATTGTTGCTGGGATCAAAGTGAAATAGAGTTGTTCCATTCCAAAAAAATTTGCCCTATTTTTCAGGATGTTGTTCAATCCCTTCCAAGGTTGGCAAATACATTTAATCAAAATGACAATATGCAAAATGTGTAGTAAATAGATCACCCGTTAAATGTTCAAGATATCTAATAAAATATGGCGAATTAAAACTAACATAAATTCCATGTCTTTATTGGGAACCTATTTTAGTATGTTGTGGGGGGTAAAATAGAGACTTGGATAGCACAATCGAAAACTCATAAGTGGGAAATATTAGGTTCATGATCAAATGTGAGTATTGATACTAAGTAGTTGTTATTATATGAACCAATAATGCAGCATGTAATATGGCGTGATTCTAAACAAAATTTAGGAATTTTGTTTTCATAAGTAATGATCTGATCTACTAATAAATTGTAAACTTTGATAAACGACTCAACTAAACAATTTTGTGTAAAGACATGTGGAACCAAAAGTTCAATAATGATTCCAATTGACATACAATAATCATGGAATGCTTGTGATCTAAATTCTCCAACATTATAAAGACGAATTTTCTTGATTGAGTAATCGAAGAAATTGAGCAAGTAGTCTAGTAAAAGCTACATTCGTAGTCAAAAGTAAGCAGACTTGAGACCATATAGTAGAAGAATCGATTAATACCATAAAATAATGAAATAATGCGTATGGTGGGTGTATCGACCTACATATGTTTTCATGAATTCTTTTGAAGAAAGTTGGAAGTTCAAAATTGACCTTTGGAGTAGAAGGTCTAATAACTAACTTGTCTTACGAACATGCAACTTATGGATAATTATTGGGTAAAAGAATCTTCTAGTTCTGTAGTGGATATCCATGTGAGTTGTTAATTATTTGGTGCATCATTATAGTTCTTGGGTATCTAAGTGGATTGTGTTAAAGTATAAAACTTTTTGGTTTAACGAACTTCGGATTCATGATAATATTTGATACAACCATTTTCATAAATGTATAATATATGCTAGATGGTAGTGTATAAAATTTTTCTTTTATCTGTTTCTAGTTAGACACAAGAACTTTATGCAAATATATTCAATAATATTTTTTCTGCATCGTCTCAATGTGATATCAATTACAGTGAACATCTTTAAAACTAAGCAACTTTCTTCTAGATTTGCTAGAGTAAAATGCATCGTCAATATATAATTTTGCACATAAAAAAATTTACACACAAAAAAAATAAAAAATAAACATTTGAATGGGCTGGGAGGGGATTGGGCTAAAGCCCGACACAGTATGAGTGTGTTTCACTCATGCTTTTAATACTAATTAAACTTGATATATTGTTTGATTCTTAGAGTTTTACAATGTTTAGATATGTGTATATATGTTGTGTTATATGTTAGATGACATGGTGGCAAATGTGAGTTTTAGAGCTTAAAAAGGAACCGAAGAGATCGAGGAGAGAATTGAACTTGGAAATATACAAAGATTGAAAAGAAAGAAGCCAAACAAACATGAAAATGAGGTGAAGTGAACCACAAAGGTAGCGCTTAAGTGCCACACATGGCAAGCCAAAGAAAGCATTCTGCAATTGGGCACCTTGGCACCATCAGTCGGTGCCCAGGCACCCACTCACAGAAGAACGAGGCAGAAATGGGGTGCTTAGGTGCCCTGCAAACTGAAGATAATCCAAGAGCCAGTCGGCATAGGCGTTGTACTTGGGAGCCTAGGCGTGCGTAGCCGTCAGCTAGGTTTTCTTAGTTTAATTCATCTTTTAAAAGCCCAATTTAAGTCCAATTCATCTAGGACTTCAAGAAGGCATACATACAGCATTTGAAAGGACTTTTCAACTACACTTTGTCGAGATCAAGCAAGAGAGCGAGAGAAACATCAAGAAGAAGATTGATTAAAGTTTCAAAACAAATTTTCTCTCTTTTCTTCTTTATGTTCTTGATTATGAATTATAGATTTTCTTGTTCTTCCACCGTGAACTAAATCTCTCATCTAGGGTTTGATGTAATCAATACTTTATATTATTTTCTCATTTTCAATAATTATTTCTTTGAGATTTTCAATTAAGTTTATTTGTGTTATTTATATTTAATGCTTTCAATTAACTGACCATTGATTGAATGACTTGATGTTTAAGATTTGGCACTCAAGAAATGGAATCTTAAATTGATCATAGAATAACACAACCTAGGATATTTTATGTTTCGAAAGAAGGTATAATTCTTTTGAAGCGTTTCCACAAAAAAATCATAAATCTTCTTAGATTTTGATTCGGAATAGAGATATTGGAATTGAATTCTAAGAATAATATTTACTTGGCACTTGAGAATGAGAGTATAATTACATTAGGGTTCTTATTTATAAACTTTAGAAAATCAATTGGATATAATTAGAGAATTGAGAAATATAATTGATTGTTAGATGGAATCAAAATCCTAGGCTCTTCTCATATTGCTTAATCTTTAAAATGTGTTTTCAATCGTTGGTTTAGTCAAACTTTCACCTTAGATTTAGTTAAAAATATTTATCTTATAGATTCGATCGTCTAGATAAAATAAGGGCTATTTTCATTATAGTACTTAGTAAGAATTTGACTTTCAATCTTTGTGGGTTTGGCATTCTAACTTCACCATTGTATTATAAAACTTGACAACCATGGATTTGCAGTATAATCGGTATTGTTTACACATAACAAATTTTTGGCGCTGTTTTCGGAGATTGATTGATTTTATTTTTACTAATATTATTATTTATTAGCCTTCATTCCAATTTAGACTTCCTTTTAATAGTTTGCTTGCTTTTGTTTCAGTTGTTTATGCGAAGATCGATAAATTTTGAATTATTGCATTTTGGTCCTGAAATCGAAAGAACATTCCGATGATTAAGGACTATAAGAAGAAAAGAACATGAAGCAATGGCGGCCAACGAAAACCAACAACAGCGAGTTGTTCGAGATTATGTGCGACTAGTTGTCAATGACAACTACTCTGGTATTGCGCGCCAAATATTACAGCAAAAAACTTTGAACTAAAACCCGCATTAATGTATGATGATACAAAATCAGTTTGGAGGATCTCCATTAGAAGATCCAAATTTTCGTCTTGCTATTTTTTTTAGAAATCTGTAATACTATAAAGATGAACAATGTTGGTAAAGACACCATCAGCCTAAGTTTGGTTTTAATCATTGCAGTATGGCTTTATCACCACTTAGGAGGGATTGCTAAGAAATTCCTTATCAAATTCTCTCCTCCTAACTTTGAACCATTTTATGAGGCCCAGGAGAGATTCAAAGATTTACTTAGAAGATGCCCTCGGCATGGTTATCAAAAATGTAGATTGAGATATTTTACAATGAGTTGAATGGTCAGAAATGGACTATAGTTGATACTGCAACAGGTGGTATTTTGATGTTTAAATACTGCACATGATGCTTACTCCTTGTTGGATGACATAGTCACATCAATGGCCAAGTGAGCATTTAAGTACAAAGAAGGTTACTGGTCTTCATGAGGTCAATCCTATTAACTAGGCAAATAATTGCTCTGAATAATCAGGGAACTCAAAGAAAAAAGATTCGTCTACGGCTGCTTCCATACCAAACTAGAAGTCTGACTTGGAGAATGAGCAGTTACAATATGTAAATGGCCGAAATTTCAACCAAAGAGGAAATAACTCGTCAAACTACATTCTTAATGATTTTGCTCTTCTCGTAAGTCGATGTTCAACTTTGGGAGGGTGGAACTCGAATCTACATCCATCAATCCATGACTGCCCTACCATGACACCAATAGCAATGAAGACAATTGATGACTTCACTCAGGGAAGTCCCACTCCTCCTTTATCCTTAATTTTACATTGGAGACTATGCCCCTGTTTGAAACCCATTTCTTTTTCTCATTCTATTTCTCATTCTTCATTTCAACTACACATTCTATCAATAAAATAATATTACACATAAACCCAAAAATTCTCCTTACTTTTTAACCACACAATCTTCCATCAATCACTATTCCAAAATTTTTTTTTTTACCCAAAATGGGTGTCAAGGTGTCAAACAGGGGCTATATTTAATTTAAGTTTGGGGTGAAACATTAATTTTTGATTGCTTAGTTGTTTTTAATTGCTTTGTGTGATTTTATTATTATTATTTTTTAATATCGTGTGATTTGTGTATCTTTTGAAAGAATTTTTTTTTGCATGCCTGTATGAGTTAGATATATTTGTTGGCCATGATGCATATACTTGAAAATATGTGTTAGTTCATGAATTGTGAATATGTTATGTGTCTTGAGTTGAAATTTTTGCTTATCTATATAGAATGTGACACTATATATGCAAGCGAATTAAATTAGCGTTGCGCTAGACTAAATTGATTCAGATATGCTACAGGCTGAAATAGAGGGATTGAATGTTCAATCCCTTAAAACTATTATGTATTACATTCTTGAACCACTTATAGTATAATTTGGAGGTGATTGAACCAGTGAAAGAGATGATTTAGAATTATGGTGATTCCGTGCATGTTGAAAAAATTACATGTGTGGTGTGTTTTCAACTATCAACTATAAGTTAGGTAATGACCATATGTTAGGAATCTAATCTCTATTTATTTTTGCTTTGATAAATGAGAAAAAAGGGCATTGTTCTTTTTAATCATTTGCCTCACTCCGTAGCCTTTTTTACTCGAGTTAGTAATTCCATTGAGGTATCTCGAAACCCAGTACCTTTTGGCCTTTAAAGTTAGGGAGTTATCGACTAAAAGCTCATTATAGGGGTCAAGAAGAAAGTTTAAAGATGTGAGGTTGATCTTGAGTTATAATTGAAAAAAAAAAACAAGTAATTGTGCAAGTAAGATCGAATTGTGGGGGCTTAGATAACTAGTAGGTTTGAATTGCTTAGTATAAGTTTGAATGCAAAAGCACTCAAATCTTGAGAGAATCATTACAAGCATAGATTGTTGATGTTGCCTGTTAGTCCCAACCAAATTTGAGTGGTGAAAGAGAATAGTAAAGTGAAAATCAACCTTAAAATACACCTTGGGAAGAGAATAAAAGAAAATAAGTTTGAGGGATATGAATCTCATGAGCGGAGAAACGACATATTTGACTATTGAGCTCGGGAATTGAACAAGCTTGTGAATGTACAACATTGCACTTGATTTATCACACACACACCCGTTTTGCATTGGATAAGAAAGAATTTGACTTTTGCATTATGATTTTGAAGCGGTTCATAAATTTGATACGGAGTTTTTAATCTTGAGATAAAAATACAAGTTATCTAACTAAACTTATTTTATGTGAGTTGATAGGTTTAGTTTTGTACATGTGTTTGCATTAGTTCTTTTCTTTTCTTTTGTGTTTGCTCGAGTACTAGCAAAATATTATGTTTGAGGGTGTTTGATAAGTATCTTTCATCCATGCTTTTAATACTAATTACACTTGATATATTGTTTGATTCTTAGAGTTTTAGAACGTTTTGATGTGTCTATTCATGGTGGCAAGGCAAAATTTGGAGCTTAAAAAAAACCAAAGAGATCGAAGAGAGAATAGAACTTGGAAGTATGCGAAGATTGCAAAGAAAGAAGTCAAACAAGCATGAAAACGAAGTGAAGTCAACTACAAAGGCAGCACCTAGGCGCTTCCTCAATGGTGCCTAAGTGCCATACATGGCAAGCCAAAGAAAATATTCAATAACTGGGCCCCTTGGCACCACCAGCCGAAACCGAGGCGTCGGCTCATGGAAGAACAAAGTAGAAGTGGTGGCGTCCAGGTGCCCTGTAAATTGAAGATAATACAGTAAGCAGGAGCCAAGTATCAGCACAGATTCGCACTTAGTTTAATTCATCTTTTAAAAGACCAATTTCAATCTAACTCGTTTAGGACTTCAAGAAGGCACAAATACAACCTTTGAGGGGACTTTTCAACTACACTTTGAAGAGACAAAAACAAGAGAGCAAGCAAGAGAGTAAGAGAAACATCAAGAAGAAGATTAATCAATACTCCAAAACAAATTTTTTTTTCTCTATTTTCTTCTTCTTCTTCTTGATTATGAATTATAGATTTTCTTGTTCTTCCATCTAGAACTAAATCTCTCATCTAGGGTTTGATGTAATTAATACTTTATATTATTTTCTCATTTTCAATAATTATTTCTTTGAGGTTTTCAATTAAGTTTATTTGTGTTATTTATATTTAATACTTTCAATTAATTGGCTATTGATTCAATGATTTGATGTTTGAGAGTCGGTACTCGAGAGAGGGAATCTTGAATTGATCATAAAATAATACAATCTAGAATATTATAGGTTTTAAGAGAAAGTATAATTCCTTTGAAGTGTTTTCACAATGAATCATAGAACTTAATAATTCTTAGATTTTTTTATTTGAAATAGAGATATCGAAATTGAATTCTAGGAATAATTTTTACTCGGCAATCAAAAGAGGGAGAATAATTACATTAGGTTCTTATTTATAAACTTGAGAAAATCAATTGGTTATAATTAGAGAATTACATAATTGATAGTTGATGAAATCAAAACCCTAGGTTCTTCTCATATTACTTAATCTTTAAAAAAAATTTAAAATCATTGATTTAGTCAAACGTTCATGTTAGATTGAGTTAAACATATTGACCTTATAAATTCGACCGTCTAGATAAAATAAGGACTATTTTCATTATAGAACTTAGTAAGAATTTAATTTTTAATCCCTGTGAGTTTAACATCCTAACTTTACCATTATATTATAAAACCTGACAATCATGCGCTTACAGTGTAATCAATATAGTTTACATGTAAAACCCAGTACCCCCTAAATTTGTTAGTGGTGCTGATGTTGTACATTTGTACCACTGGTTGATAGTACTTTTTATATATTTAAATTTTAGAATTACGAATTAGTATAACAGCTTCAATATATATTGCAAGATTGGGCACATTACAAACAACAAGGTGAATAGATTGTGTTGTCCAAATTCTAATGGTTCACAATGTGTCAAATTTTTTTTTTGTTGTTTTATAATTGTTCACACAATGAATCATTTAATTTTTACGCATCATGAACTTATTTATGAATCAATTGATGGGTTGCTTAGCATAAGCTATGAAACAGTGCTTAGTATGTGTGTACATATATATATATATATATATATATATATATATATATGAGGAAATTACACCCACACAGGTTTTTCACTTACCATTTTCAAAAAAACAGAATCAACTTTAATAATACATAAATCAGGAGTTGCTTAGCATAAGCTATGAAACAGTGCTTAGTATGTGTGTACATATATATATATATATATATATAGAGAGAGAGAGAGAGAGAGAGAGAGAGAGAGAGACACACACAAATTGATGTTTATAATGTTCTTATATGATTCTCTAGATTATAATCTCTTACTTTTCTAGTAAAGATAGCATCGATAGCTTTTCTGCTAAGATGGTACGCACGGAAAGAAAGTTAAAAAGGGAAAGTTATAGAAAAAGGATTGTATCTAGATAAGGATTGTACAATAAATGATATGGTGTAAACATTCAATATTTATAGATAATATTTATGGATATGACACGAATAATGTTTCCATGACGGTAGAGAATGAACCAGATCGACCGTGCTACCATCATATATGTTGAATTGTGACAAGTAAGTTGATCACATGGTGGCAAATGAGGTGGCATCACAGTCAGCTAAACAAGTAGCCACATGAAGCATTGAAGGTCCAGCACGTAAGGAATGATCTAGAAGGAGAAATGATCTAGAAGACTTCATCACATGGAGTTTGTTATTTTATTTTGTAACCATATTTGATTCTTTGTAATTATTCCCTTTGGCTCTGGTTCTGTAAGTGTATATATGGCTGTAAACTCATTCATAACGTATCAATCAATTACAAGAATTATAATCAAAATTGTTCTAGTTTCAGTGCATCATCTCAGCATTTCTATCTTCAATTTTATTCCATTTTCTTATATGGTATCAGAGCCAAAATGATGGCTGAGCAAAATGTTGAAATCCAAGCTAATTCATCAAATGCAAGTGAAAATCAAAATCCAAAAATTAATCATGAGAATAGATCTGATTTCAAAATTCTTAAACCTACACATCCAAGCAGCCCCTATTTCATTAGAAGCAATGATGGAAATGGGGGTACATTGATTACTCAAACACTCGAAGCAAACAATTACCATTCGTGGACTAGATCCATAAAACGAGCCCTCAGAATCAAGAATAAGTTGGGGTTCATAGATAGTACAATCTGTGAGCCAACTGATCAGAATGACCCTCTAATGGAGCATTAGCTAAGATGCAACGATATTGTCATTACTTGGCTCCAAAACACCATGGCAGTGGATATCAGATGTAGCACTGTGTATGCTGAAATTGCACATCAGTTGTGGTTAGAACTCGAACAGCGTTTTGCAAAACAGAATGCTCCTAGAGTCTATGAAATTAAGCAAGCCATCATGGTTCTAGTTCAAAGCCAAGATGATGTGAGCGCTTATTTTTCCAAGTTTAAAACTCTTCTGGATGAACTTCTAAATTATGAGAATATCCCCTATTGCACTTGTGGAGGTCTGAAGATGGTAATTGACAACCAACAACGAGATTGGGTAATGAAGTTCCTAATGGGATTGAATGAATCACACAAAGATATTAAGGCACAGATCTTACTGATGAAGCCTTGAATGAAGTCTATGCCACCATCCAACAGGAAGAGAAAAGGAGGTAGATATCAGTAGAGGGGTCTGTGAATGAGCACCTGTCCTTCGTGACCAAAGGAAACTGGAGAGAGAGTGGTAAGGAGGGATCCTCATTTCAGAAAAAGGACTATTATTGTACCTTCTGTAAGATTGTAGGACACTCCCTTGAAAGATGCTTTAAGGCTAACCCAAATAGACCCATATGTTTACACTGTCAAATGCCAGGACACAAGGTTGATAAGTGTTTTAAAATTCATGGATATCCTTCAACTTTCAGAAATGATGGGAAGAACATGTACAAACTAGCAGTAAATCAGGTCTCTGCTATTATGCTTCCAAGTCAGGAATAGAACAACAATGGTCATGTGCCAATGACTCAAGAGCAATATTTCCAACTCATGGCTATTCTGAAACCACCAATAAACTAGGCTCAAAACACTGAATCAAACTTTGAGAGTATCGTTCCAAAAATCTATGGTACATCATATTGCTTGTCATCTATTACAACTAAATGTTTTGACAAAACCCCTTGGATTCTGGATACTGGTGCAACATATCATATGATCTGTTCACCATCTCATTTTACCTCCATTAAGTCACAAACTAATTACTTTGTTTCTTTGCCAAACGAGAACACTGTCCCTGTTACACAAATTGGGACAACCCAAATCACAAACACTTTAACTCTTCATGATGTATTATGTGTCCCTTTTTTATTTTAATTTAATATCTGTCAGAAAGTTAACATTGGAATCACATTGTTGTGTTGTTTTCCTTTCTAATCATTGCTATATACAGGACCTTTTGACTTGGACCACAGCTGGAATGGGTGAATTGAAGTCAGGCCTTTACCATTTAGTGAAGACATTAGTTCCTTCTACAACACTTCAGCAAATTTTAAACCAATTACAGACTCCACGTATTGCAGCACCTGTTACCAGCTCTTCAGAACCTTTTGATAACTGGCACTACAGATTAGGGCATCCATCATCTTCTATTTTTCCCAAAGATGTTTCCAAACTAGATAGGTCAAGGCCATGTTATGTTTGTCCTTTAGCTAAAATGCACAAACTTCCATTTCCTGTAAGTCAACACAAATCAGAAGCATGTTTTGATTTAATACGCGTTGATCTTTGGGGGCCTTGCAATGAAATAAGCTATGATGGAACTCGTTATTTTCTCACAATAGTTGATGATTTCACTAGATGCACTTGGGTATATATGCTAAAACTTAAATCTGAAGCATCAAAGGCCTTACAGGCTTTTTACCTCATGATAGAAACTCAATTCAAAACCAAAATAAAGGTTATTCGGTTTGATAATGGAGGAGAATTTAGCATGAGAGAATTTATTTCGAAAAGGGAATCATACATAAAAGATCATGTGTTGAAACCCCTCAACAAAATGCAATAGTTGAGAGGAAGCACCAACACGTTTTAAACATTGCAAGAGCCCTGAGATTTCAAAGTGGATTACCATTAAAATAGTGGACTGAATGTACCATGACTACAGTTTATCTTATCAATAGAATGCCTTCATCTGTTTTGAATCATGAAAGCCCATTTGAGATTTTATTTCAAAAGAAACCAGCATACTCTCACCTTAAGGTATTTGGCTGCCTTGCCTTTGCCACTTCACTCTCTCAAAGCAGGCACAAATTCGACTCTAGGGCCAGAAGGTGTGTTTTCCTTGGATATCCTTTTGGGATTAAAGGGTATAAACTTATTGATTTACAAACTGATAGGATCTTTGTATCCAGAAATGTTGTCTTCCATGAGACTATGTTCCCTTTCAAAGAAGTCAAAGGTGCAGAGATCAATAGGTATCCTACTGATTCTTGTTCCTATCAAAATTCACCAAATCCTAGTCCAAATGATCACACATTTCTAGAACCTGAAAACCCAAATGATCAGCCTATCTCAACTCCTAGCTATGAAGATCACAATGAGAACTATGGCACAATTCAAACCAGAGCTGAACAAACCATAGAACAAACTGACTTAAAACTACACCTGTGAATTCCCCTTTGCTAAGAAAATCCACCAGAATCAAAAGAACCCCCTAATATTTGCAGGATTTTATTTGCCAACAAGTGACTTCATTCATCCCATTGCAGGACCTGGCCAAGATAGAAGGAATTGTAACTTCAGGTAGTGTTTACCCTCTTACTAGTAATGTCTCTTATAAAAGGCTAACCACTCCTCATAAAGCTTTTATCAGTTCCATAACATCTCAAGTCGAACCAAAACATTTCCAAGAAGCCATCAAACACCCTGAATGGTGTGAAGCTATGGAGGCAGAAATTAAGCTCTTGAGTCATATAGCACATGGACAATTGTTGATCTGCCACCTGATAAGGAAACAATAGGATGCAAATGGGTATATAAAATCAAGTTTAAAACTGATGGGAACATCAAAAGGTACAAAGCCAGGCTAGTTGGAAAGGGTTATACGCAGCAAGAGGGCTTAGATTATCATGAGACCTTTTCTCTTGTGGCTAAGGTGGTGACCATTCGAAGTTTACTAGCTGTTTCAGCCATAAAAAGGTGGTTCTTATACCAACTGGACGTCAATAATGCATTTTTACATGGTGATTTAAGTGAGAATGTGTATATGCAATTGCCTCCTGGATATGGAACTAACCAGAAATCAAAGGTTTGCAAATTGCATAATAGTTTATATGGCCTGAAGCAAGCTTCAAGGCAGTGGTATGCCAAGTTATCTGCCTTCATCACTCAACATGGTTTTATCCAATCAAAGGCGAATTATAGCTTATTCACTAAAGTCACAGGAAATTCTTTTACAGCAATCCTGGTATATGTTGATGATGTCATCCTAGTGGGGAATTGTATGGACAACATCAATGAACTTAAGACTGCACTTGATGCAAGGTTTAAGATCAAGGATTTAGGAAAGTTAAAGTACTTTCTGGGAATAGAAGTGGCAAGGACAAAGCAGGGAATTAACATATGTCAGAGAAAGTATGCTCTTAACATCTTTGGAGACTCAAGCACTATAGGATCAGCTCCTTCAAAAATACCCCTTGATCAGAATACCAAATTAAGTAAAGAGTAAGGTGATCCACTTCCTGACCCCTCCATTTACAGAATGATTGATAGGGCAATTGTTATACCTAACCATAACGAGGATAGACCTTTCATACTCAGTGCAACTGCTAAGTCAATACAGGGACAAGCGAGTGCTACACCTCCATGCAGCACACAAGGTATTGAAGTACATCAAGAGGGCACCAGGACAGGGATTACTCTACCCTACTACTTCTGATATACAGCTGAAGACATATTTAGATTCAGATTGGGCTGCCTATCCAGAGACTAGGAGATCTGTGACAGGTTATTGTGTGTTAATTGGTTCATCAATTGTATAATGGAAGTCAAAGAAGCAAAGTGTGGTCTCAAGGTCCTCTTCAGAAGCAGGGTATAGGGCAATAGCGTAGGCATGTTGTGAAGTGACATGGATGAAATATCTATTAGAAGACCTGCAGATTGAACTTAATCAGCCAGCAAAACTATATTGTGACAACAAGTCAGCCATATACATTCCCCTTTTGGTACAGCCGCAGACCCGCAGTCACAGACGAAGCTGTTCAGGCCCAACTATTGCATTTAGTTCTATTGCTGTAATTGTTGAATCACCACCGTCCGTCGTCGACCGCTATTGTGGATTCGCCAATCACCCCTGGACTCGTCAGTCGTCTCCCTCCTCGTCCTCTACCGATTTCAATTTAGGAATTGTATTTGGTTTTGTGGGTAATGGACTTTCAATTTCAAGCAAAACCGATGGTTTGGGAAAAAAAATTTCAACATCTTCTTTATTTTTTTCTTCCTGGCGGACGGTGAGCCAGCGACTTACCTAAAGAAGCTCCCGGCGGATCCAGCACGGGTGGCCGCGGGGGCTAGTAAGGTGCTGGGTCCGCCCCTGATCTTGTGCCAACCCATAATATTATCTATGATCACATGATTGATTGTAATCCACTTATCCGCACACAAGCCTGATGTAATTGGGAAGATCCAGCCTCATCAAGTTCGTGTTGAAACATAAGAGGACGCGGCAAGGGACGTGGTCCTTTACGTGTCTTGTACTACGTTCATGTCAAAACTCCCATGCAATTAGAAAACTTTTCACGCCCTATATTTTATATCAATGCATGTATGTGTGGTTCGATTTTGATGCAAAAAATTCCTAGTTAGGTCCATTGAGTAATTTTGTCGAAGACTTTGTATTCGATGAAAACTTCATTTCATTCGTTTGGAATTTGACAATGTTTAAGCCCCAGTTGTCCACCACTATGAATCTATCATCCAGTCCATACCCAGAAACTATTTCCTGTCCCATTCACCACAATTCCATTATATATTGATCAAAATTTTGAAATTGAACTAGAATCCTTTTTTTTTTTAATAATGAAACCTAGGTTAAAGTCAAATTTATGGATATGGTTTAATTCCTCTTTTTCTTTTTGTTCTTTTTTTTTTTTTTTTTAATCACAATAAATCTATGCCCATCTACCAATAATAACTATCTCCACCCATTCAATTATCAATGTATAAAAAAATAATTAAAAAAATCGAACTTCAACAAAATCCAATTTGAATTTAGGTTTTTAAGGATTCCTAACCTTAGATTTGAATTGAATGAAGAATCGTGAGCATCAGTTAATGCATGGTATTAACACCCACCTTGAGTCTGATCTCCAGTTGCCTAGTTCACTTTCAACATGGATGGAATTTATATGGCATTAATAATGGGTATGGGGACAAATAAATACCCGTATCTGAAGGGTACCATGCATTCTTTTATCAAAAGCATTCGGGTTCTTCGAGTAAAATTTCAGCTAGTTTTCTCACTGTCTTAAACGAAGGGAAATCAATCGGAGCTATAAATTCCACAACAATTGTGATGATCCTTAAGAAGGCAAATAAAGTGTATATTACAGATTTTTTCTAAGATATTGGCAAATATTGTGAAGTGAGTCTTATCTCAATTAGTTGCCGAAAATAATTACATATTCATGCCTAGCAAGATCATCCCAGACAATGCTATTATTGCTTTTGCATAGATACACTCCATGGGAAAACCTAACATCGAGTGAAAGGGATTCATGTCATTAAAACTTTACATGAACAAAACCTATGACATTCTGGAGTGGGATATCGTTTGTTCCGTGATGTATCGAATGGGATTATTGGATCCTTGGGTAAACCCCTTTCATGATTTAATCTCTACGCAGGTTTCTATTGTTAGATTTTTATAAAACTCTAAATCCTCAAGAACTTGAAAACATAATTACTCTATTGTCAAGATCCTTCAGTCAAATCACAAGAAAAATTATTAAATGTTGAATATACCTTAATTCATTGGAAATAATTCCTTATTACTGGATCTTGATTTCGGATCTTAAATCTTGAACTGCAATCTTTTATGTCTAGCTTCTTCACTTTTAATTTTTAATTTTGCTTCATTTGATTCTTTAATTCTTGTTCTAGATCTTGCTTCTCGGTCCATAGTCTTGATTCTTGAATTTCTTCTTTTTAAATATGTTTTTATTATATCTTCCTCTTCAATATGTTTTTTTCTTAATTATTCTTGTGTTAATGGGAGGCACAAAGAATGAGAAATCGCATATGAATTGATGACTATAACTCTATTTATATTTACATATGTATTTTCGTTTATCAAGGAAACACACAACCTTAATAGATTCGATCTCTACACATATAATTCGCTCCACATTTTATTTAGATGTTCTAAGTCCAATAATTTAATTCTTTATTAGATCACTTTAAACATGCTTAACTTTAAGATAGCATTTATATACAATTAATTACATATGTAGGGCCACATGGCAAATTAATAATTTCCCAACAATCTCTTACTTGAGCGACATATATTACCTTATAAATATGTATAACCTTATGACATTGAAACTTTTGCTATCATAACTAAAAGTATCTACGAATAATTTCGTCCATCAATTATATTAATATAGGATCAAGAAAGCCTTCGTTACGAGTATCATAACTAAACCCATCAATGATCGCGTATATCAACACAATCAAAAGACATAGAACAAGTGTGGATGCGTAGCATGGAAATTACATGTCCAACTGGTCTCAACTTATTATTTAATGAGATCAATCATAAACTTTAATCAGAGTGAAACTGAATTGAATAATTTATTTTTGAAATAAACGAAATATTCATGGATAAAAATGTGTCTAAAACAGACAATATCTGAATGCAAACTCCCACTAAACTGACATATCATCAAAAGAAGCAACACTCATGTGAGTAGTATGCTCACGAAAGACCTTAGGTGATATCTTCTTAGTAAGCGGATCCACAATTATAGAGTTTGTCCTACTATGAAACATAGAAATCTAAATACTCTGAATTCTTTCTTTAACAACTAGGAATTTAATGTCTATAAACTTGGACATTGTTGAGCTTTTGTTGGAACACAAGACTGATATTGTCATAGAATAACTTAAGTGGTCTTTCAATTCCGTCCAAAATACGAAGCCCAACGACAAAATTAGGCATTCGTAGTTCATGATCAAAATCAGAATATCCAATTGGTTTGATTTCCTAAATGTGATAATGTAATCCCTAGTTCTCCGTAAATACCAAATAATCTAATTGACTGCTTTCCAAAGATTCATATCAAAGTTACTTAAATATCCGTTTAGCATTACAACAATGAATACTTATAGGCTTACACACGTTTGGAAAGCATATATTAAATTTTCAACTACTGAAGCAGAGGGAATTTTCTACATTTTATTTTCTTTAATTTTATCTTTTAAGGCATTGATTGAGACTAAAGTTGTCTTCCCTAGCAATAGGGGTATTACCTGGTTTACATATATGCAGCCCAAATCTCTAAAAAATCTTATCGATATAACTCTTTTGTGATAATGTAAAAGTAACTCGAGAATGATTCCGGTGTATCTGTATCCCTAACACAAAAGAGGTGTTATCAAGATCTTTCGTTTCAAAATTCAATGACAAAAATCTCTTGATTTCGTATAATAAACATATATCATTACAAGCAAGCAATATGTCATCGACATATAATAACAGAAAAATATGCGTACTCCCATTGAACTTGTGATATGCATAATCATCAATTGAATTCATCTCAAAACAATATGAGCATTATATCTCTCCACATTACCCTTCGAATTCCTCTTGGTTTTAAATATCCATTTACAACCAATAGACTTCGCACCTTCAGGCAATGGGATTAGATTCCAAATATCATTGTCTTTCGTAGACTATCTATTTATTCATGGCACCAATCCACTCTTGAGAATTATTCATTTTTCATGACTTGATGAAAGTTGATTGATGAGATCTTTTTCCATTAATCCAATGATATCCTCATGTTTTTTCAGAAAAGACTGTAAAGTCATCCGAAATTGTCTTTCTGCTTTCTCTAATAGATTTGCTTAATGGCATTTATTCTTGAGTCTGTTGAGTTTATGTTTCTAGAACAATCTCTTGATTGTGTACATGAGATTTTGTAATATTGTCTTGATCCGAAATTGATTCTTGAACAAAATTTGGAGCAAGAATTTGTACATATTTCTCTTCAAAAGAAAATTCTAGTCATGATCATTTTCAATTGCAACAGAAGAGATATGTACATATTCCTCTTCAAAACAAAATTCTTAATCTTAAAACCTTATCTACCCCTGCAAACTCCACATTTTCAAAGAATCGGACATTTCCCATTTCGAAAAATTGACCTAAATGGGATTTTTAAAAATTTGTAACCCCTTAACAATTGATTTACTTGCAATTTTATTGAGAATTTAAGCAGCAGTTTTTAGTGTTTCTTCGTAGCAATTTTCGGCTGACCAGACAGCATTTTCGGTGGACCGAAATTGTGAAATTTTGGTTGATCGAAAGTTGACTTTTTAAAAAAAAAAATGAAAAATCAGTTTTATGCAAGTGATGAATTATGGAAATAATTTGAGTTTTGTACACTTGCTAAAAATTGATGAGTTTGTACATTTACATTTAAGTTCCGATAAACTACTTCTAATATTTAATCTTCAAATATCTCGTTCTTCTTTTTTTCGAGACTCATTTGATTGTTTGTTCTTCAACGGATGACGATTTCAGTCTTTGAATGCTTAAGAAGATATATTCATTAAAAACTCAAGAAATAAAGTTTGTTTGAAATATAAGTGTATTGTTTGTTATAATCAAAACAAGTGGAGCTATATTGAATNTTAAGAAGATATATTCATTAAAAACTCAAGAAATAAAGTTTGTTTGAAATATAAGTGTATTGTTTGTTATAATCAAAACAAGTGGAGCTATATTGAATCATAGGTCAACAATATGGGTAGTTATAATTAGAAAAATCGTCTATAAATATAGCAAATGACCATTGACCGTTCCAAGAAGCCAAAGGGAATGACCCACATATATCCATATGAATTAGTTATAAGGCATCTGAAGTTCCTATTGACACGTAATCTCTTTATATTTGTTTGTTTCCTCTTAATGTAATTAATATAAACACTCAAGTCTAAAAAATTAAGGAGGTCAAAAATTCCTTCTGACAGAAGCTTTTCCATTCTTTCTTGAGAGATTTGACATAATCGCTTGTGCCACAATGAAGCAAAATTCTCATTGGTTAATTTATATTTAATACCATGTGAAATCACATGTAATGTTTCTTTAAAAGAAGCAATCGTAGTAAGAAAATATAAGTTACAATAAGCATATAAAGAACTGCTGCCCACAATATTAGAAATTAGAAAAAAAACTAAACTGACTATTTTCACATGAACAGGAGTGACCGAATTTGTCCAATTTAGAAATAGAAACCAGATTTAGTCTAAAAGACGATACCGTAAATGTCTCTTTCAAATCCAAATAATAACCAGTCTTTAATGATAGCCTAAAAGTTCCTATAGCCTCAACTATAACAAATTTATCATTGCCCCATATAAATGAATCTTTTTAGTATCAATTGACTTTAGACAGTTCAGGCACCCCACATAGACACACTTATATGAATAGTGACATAAGAATTTATCCACTAAGTATGTCTTGGTATTGAAACTAAATTAATAATATAACAAACTAAAGTGAAAAGTGTACTTTTTTTTACACGTCAAGCGTAGTATTTAGTGTATTCTCTTTTTATATGTTCTAGATTTTCTAAAAAAGTAACAGCCGAATGATTAGTCGTTTTTAGACTTTTGCTATTTCTTTTGAACTGAACCAGATACAGCTTCCTTATTCTTTAACTCGTCCTTAGAGATACTTGTCAAGTGAGTACTTCCAGTTCTCTTACTTTAGACTTTTTTCACCTTGCACACAATATGAAATGAGCTCATCAAGAGTCCACTTTTCCTTTTGACGCTATAACTAACCTTAAATTAGCTGAATTGTGCTAAAAAGAAATCAAAAACAAATATACGAGCAAACCATCAAACAACTCAAACTTTAATGCCTTTAGTTTTGAAGCAAGATGAGATATATCCTTCATGTACTCCCGTATGTTTCCTTTACCTTTATACTTTAGTGAAACCAAGTTCGCTAGAAATGTACTAGTTTCGGCCTTATCACCTTTTACAAAGCATTGTTTTTTCAATTTCTTTAATAAATCCTTGTCAGTAGTTACCTTATCGGACACAACGGCCATGAATGATGCTTGAATTCAACGCTTCACGATTATAAGACTTATGCGGTTTGAACGATCCTACTTATCCAAGTCCCGTTTTTATTAACGAAACTTTTATCCATAAGATTAGTTGGCTGTTTAGTCCTTAACGCAAGTTCTGTACCTATGTCACTACGAACGATACAAACGTTCTCTTTCTAGCCCTTAAACTTTGGTTCAAGTATATGAATTGAATTGATATTGGTAAATATTGTAAAAGTTGATGGATTATTTGAATAGAGAACTTAAACCTGATTAACATGTTCACATGGGAATCCATATTGAACAATCAATAAATTCAAATAATAGTGGGCCCCATCACAAGAGACCGGCTACAACATTGACATTTAGTTTTAGGACAGAAATATCAACTCGTAACTA
>CAIGRN010130706.1:0-15321 GCA_903798345.1 Fraxinus anomala
GCCTACTGCATATACGATATTCAAACTGCAAATCCAGTATCAAGCTGTAAATATAGTATTCATTCTGCATATACGGTATCTAAATTGTAAATCCGGTATTTAGTGTGTAAATTCGGTATCCAGTGTATAAAACTATTATCTAAGTACTTGAAACACTTAAATAACAAGATTATCATATCGAAAGGGATTTTCACGGTGGGTTGCTGGAAAAAATAATAAGGAACAGTGATTAGGTGTGGGAGTCATGAGGTTTAATGTTGAACCAAGTATGAGTATTTATAGATGCATTTAAATTAAATACTCACATAATTTAACACGTCTCATTGCTAGTCATTATCATCATTTCCTTTAAAAATGAATTACCTAATTGACATACCTTTGCTGATCACAGAAGCTTAATGGTAGATATTTAATTATGGACAGGTTGCTACCTCATCAAATATATCTATGTGGACTACAGTCTAAGACTTGAGATTCCATTTGAAAAATGTTAATCTTATTAAGAGGAGTAATTCAATCCTTTATAAATTTATTTATATTTTCATTTATATTTTCATCTTTATTCGATTACTTCCCAAATGACAGACACATGGAATCTACGCGAGCCAAAGGTAACAAATCTTATATTGTTCAATTAGTTACCAACAACGAAAACATTTCAAATGGAGAAATTCAAATCGATGCTTCGGTGCTTAAAATTTTTTACAGGGTCATTGAAGATTTAATATACATTTCAATAATTTTGCAGCTGGGGACAATTATGCAATAATGACTTAAGTTTAAGGATTGAGTTGCTGCTTGAACAACAAAATGAAGTCCAAGTTTGCAATATTCTTTATTTTTTATTTTTTATTACCCGGCCAACTTTTGGTTTTTTTTTTTTTTATTTTTTTTTTTTTTTTTCCCCCATTCAATGTGAATTCATCTACATATTTGAATGGGAAATGACCTAGTTAAAGCAATTATTAGTTTAAAAAGTCCAACAACTATGTATTTTAGTTAGATGGCCTAAAGATACAAAATATAAAAAATACAATTTGTAAATGACTAAAATATCCTTGTGTACAAAAAGACATTATTATCATAATTCCTCTTTCATATTTCTATTTAACCCTAAATCAGTTTTGGGTTCCATTTCTTATTGCTAGAGGTTGATATCTCAAATTTTCTTCTTTCATTATCATCGTCTTCTTTCCTTCATGAAATCTTAAAATTAATTTTGGGTTTTTTCTTGGTTGGAGACTGCCCATGTGTTGAAAATCTTAGATTTCTTGAATTCAAATTCTAGGTTTTTTTAGGCTCTTTATCATGATGAATTTGCTAACAGGTGTTTGATTTCTTGAAAATATGACTATTTGACTTGAAAAATCAATTGTTCATATCATTGAGTTCTTAAAAATGGTGGGTCATATGCATATCATGGAACTACTTGTTAAATATATTTCTTATTTGTGAGTGCCCATGAAAGTTATTGGCATAACTGGAAATGCCATGCTCCTGCTAGTCCAAAGGTGGTGAATGTTGGAGCTTTGTTTACATCAAACACGGCCATCGGATGGTCGGCTAAGTCTACAATAATTGCTGTAGTTGATGATATAAATTCTAATTTTAACATTATTAAAGGCATAAAGTTAAACATTTTCTAGTAGGATACAAATTGCAATGGATTTCTTGGAACCGTTGAAGGTAATAATTGTACATCTTTTGAGTGCAATAACTGTAAAAAAAATGGTCATATACATGTTCCACTTGCACGGGCAAAGCAGCTCATAGTGATCCGTAATCTGCGAAATATTGTTGCGACTTGTAGTTTTATTATTTTTTACTTATTTGAAGCAATAAATGACTTATTACATTTTGTATTCATTGTACTATTAATGTCTTGATATTAGATTTTGTAATTATTGTGCTATTGGAACGAATTTAAAGTCATTTTACGTTGCTGTGTCTATTTTTTTCCACATTACAATCAAACGACTTTTATATTGTTATATTTGATGCAAATGTCGTTCTAGTACGAAAAATACATTGATTTACGTAACAAAATTGAAATCGTTCCTGAGACATAAAACGATATTGATGTTGTTTTAATATGAAAAGTACATTGCTTTACTGATTTTCATAACGACATTGACGTTGTTATAGACCAATAAAACGACATAGAAGTTGTTATGTCAAAAAACTTGCACAGTGTAGAGGTACAATTTTCTCTCGGGTGGTAAACAGGTCAAAGGTGCACGCACCAACCAAATTTTCTTTGGATTAACATTTTGATCCCCAAACTTTCCTCCTTCGTTCAATACAGATCTTTTCTCATGAAATTTTCAAAAAAAAACGACGACAAATTATAAGTATCAAACTCACGAAATAACATAATGACATCTGTATTATTTCAGTACAAATTGTCTTATTGGTCTATAACGACTTCAATATCGTTATGAAAATCGGTAAAGCAGTGTGTTTTTCGTATTGGAACGATATCGTTTTATGTTTCAGGAATGTTTTCAGTGTCGCTATGTTAAATCAATGCAATTTTCATATTGGAACAATATTAATTTCGTTTTGTGTCTCATGAATAATTTCAAAGTCGTTATATGAATTAATGTAGTTTTTGTATTGGAACAACATCAACATCATTTTGTGCATTAGGAACGAAGTCTATGTCGTTACCTAAAACAATAGTTATATTTTGTCATAAGGACATAAATTTCATTTTATTGGTTTGGAACGATATTAGTATTTGGACATGTATGTAATTTAAATTTGAAAGTTTCAAAAACTTGAAAATATGTAAACTTCAATTCAATTCAACTACCCTAGACAAATAAAATAAAATAACTACAAAACATCATCAAACATCAAACGAATTAAAAAATAATAATCTAAGGCTCGAAATCCCATGCCAACACTCTGCAGCCAAATTTTTCTGCCACATCGATACACAATCTAAGCAAATTGCATTTACATCCATTTTCGCTTGCATAAATTCTATGTACTTCAAAGTCAATATCTCGTAGTCATATCTACAAAATCGTTGTACAATTTCGTTAATTCTCAACACTAAAATAATACAGTACCTAACAAATATGATATTTGTCATCACTTGTGACATGAAAGTTTATCAGCAAAGGTATAACCTCCTGTAGGGGCAGAAGAGTGAATATTCCATGCATTATTTATTCTCAACACTAAAATAATACAGTACCTAACAAATATAATATTAGTCAACCTTATCCATTTCTTTGTCGAGGAACATCTTTCACCTACAAAAATTTGAATTTCTCCGTGATATATTTGTCATTACTAGTGACATGCAATTTTATCAACAAAGAAATAACCTTGTGTAGGGGTAGAATCTTAGGCGGTATATAGTGTAAAACTAGGAATGATGTTCCATGCATTACTTTAACAAATAGTTTTGTTATTGTGCCACGTGAGCACTAGATTTCATTTCATGGTAATTAATACAGAGATAGAGTAGGATTATACCATACAATGCACTTGTGAAAACCGTTCTCTTACAATATTTATGAAAGAAGTTCGGAAATTATCTGAATTTATGAAGTGCCAAATAGGTCACATGAATTCATTTTTAGACTAGGTCACATGAATTCGTTTTTACCATCACACTCTATTCAGTGCTAGGTTTCAAAATGATTTAGATACTTTACACTTACTTCATTTTGAGTTGTTTGCATTAAAACTATCTAAAGAAAATATAAAGCAACTATATCTTTGACAATTACTACATTTGGATTTAGGTACAAAATTTTATTTCGTCACCCCGTTTGATTATCAAAGGTAAAATTCACAATGATTTACCTTGATGAACTTGTGTTGAGTTCTTTTTGAAGTCTTATATTTGAACTCGTAGCTATCATTACATGTATGAACAAGGAGTTAAAAAACTTGTTTATCTTCCAAAAAGAAACAACAATTTGAGTATAGAAATCACTTGAGGAGACTAACCCGAAGAACAAAATTCTTATAGATTGTTTCTGAATCTATTTCTTCCTCGTGTTGTTGGTCACATCTTAAAAGACAACCAATATAGGGAAACACAGGTCTTATAAAATTGCTCTAAACATCATCGTGTATGATACATATAGTGCAATTAAAACCTTACTCATAGTGTTGTCCAGTCCTCTTCATTCTTCAATACTGCTTATTGAACATGCTTTGAGACCCTTAAAATAATACTTACCATAGAAAAAAGGTAAGGTTTAAATTCGTCAGCTAAATGAATCCTTCTCCAATTCTCAATTTTGTTCATAGCTAACTATTGAAAGATCTAAACAGAACATGAGGCATCCAAATGACATCGAAGGGAAAAGCTAAATTGTGGTAGCATCTTGTGTCCATTTATAGTTACTAGACATGTTTTATTATATTTTAATAACTCCTTTTTATCTGACTATTCAGACGTACTAATTACAAAGATTATGATAATTAATTCCCATAATCACTATGAATTTTTAAATGTAAATAAATTATTTAAATTTATTATCATTACATCTCACACTTCAGATCATAAATTAAAGCTAATTAATAAATATTAAAAACAAAAACAAAAATGTTGTAAGCAAAAAAATTAGAATTTCAGATCGAAGTAGAAAATTATAAATCAGTTCAAATAATTAGAAAAAACTAGAAAATAAATCGAGGTATTAAAACGCACCTATGCGTTGGCAGAGCCAGTAGCGATCATTGGGGCAATAGTGGTTGGGGACAGTAAAATCTACGAACTTCGGGCCTCGATTTTCTAGTAAAATTCATTGGCTTTGCCCTTATCATCTTCCATGACTGTAGAAGTTTCCGTAGAATATCTGTTTTTTTTTTAATAATGACAATAATAATAGATATGAATCCAAAAATTCTGTCATTTTAATTATTTCATTTAGAGTTTGTTGGATATCAATGGAAAATGGGGGTACAAGGTGAGTAAGAATTGAGGCTTTGTCTGTTGAAGAGGTAATAGAGCTAGAGAAGAGGGCTTTCCAATTTGGGGATAAATGATTTTTGACGTGAATAAATCTTCAATTCCATATTTAGTTTGGTTTTACAAAGGAAGGGTAAAGTGGTCTTTTTACACTTTTAAATGATTAAATTTTATTTTATTTTTGATTACCTAATCAAAGGCTTGTTGGACAAAAAGAGATTGAAGGATGATCATTTGAACTCATTTCCCAAAAAAAAAAATAAATAAATAAATAAATAAAGCTGCAAGTTCAGACACAACATTCTAGTATATTTCATCGACATAGAAATTAATAGTAGCAAATGGAGGTAGTTCTCGCATTAATAGTGAACAATTTTTGCATGTTTATTTTTACTTATTAGTTAGTTTATTTGTTCATAGATTTTCTTAGAAATTGTCGAATTTTCTCTCTCTCACAAGTAGAGGATCAAATCAAAGGCATCAAAGTTAAATTTTGAGTGTTTTCTTTTCTTTTAATCTTCCTTTTCTTAAATAAGTTTAAGTTCAGCAACAAGAAAAAATATGAAAATTTCTCTCACTTTAGAACCTACAAGGATTAATGTAACACGTTCCCCGCAAGAGGACAAACTTTTCAATGATATTATGTGAAGGCAGGTGATTTTTATATAATTCCAATTATTAATCAACTTAATCCATTGTTATAAAAAGTTGTTGTCTAATCACATTTTGCGTTTTTAAAATCTAGTTTGACTAGGTCAATTTAGACCCATAAAAGTTCGAAACTTAAGCTTATCATCTAACCATGATTTACGTTTTTATTAGAATATTGACTTAAAATCCGCATGTTCGAATTAGTATCAAAGCAAAATTTGGCCGTAGAATTTATACACCTGACCAACCAACCCAGACGAGGGCTGGTCGAGCTCGACAACCCTTACCCTCTCTCCGTCTTCCACCCTCTTAACGTTTCTTTCCACTTATGGACATCTCACACAACTGCTTGTCGACCATAATTATCAAGTTGTTTGCATTGGCAAGATCATTAGACTTAATTACTCCATCGCAAAGACGAATCTAGGATCGAACTATAAGTCAGACTAATATGTAGAAAAAAAATTTACACAAAAAAATTATACACTAAAAAGAAAATTAACAGGTCGTGGATTGGATCGGGCTACAGCCTGGCCCAGTCCCCCTGTTCCATTGCTAATTAGTAAAAACCCAAACTTTCCCATCAGGCCACGAAAGTGGGCTTGGCTCGTCTTGGTTATACTTGGCTTGACCTCTTCCTAATGACAACCCTGAGCGGTCCCTTCCAAAACGAACTCCACATTACATTTGGCTACTTGTTCCCTAATGTTCAAGATCTTGCAACATGTGTCCCTCCACTCTCTGTAGATCTTTCGATATGTATCCTTGGTAGATGCCTATATAAAATCTTCATTATAAAGGTAAATTTCGATGACGTATATATAGTTACTTTCATACTTTGTTCTTTATATATAGATTCTTTCTAAAATATTCACATTACAATTCTAATTCTCACTCTGGAATTTGGTGTTGTCAAAATTCGGACCATCGATTTTAAAAATAGTTTTTGAAATGGATGAATGTATTTTTATCAAATATGAATTGTCAACCAAGTTTGTCAAATAAAATTTTACAAGTAACATGATTGAATATTGGTGGCTACATGAACAAATCTTGACCTGATTAAAAAAAAAAGTTCAATCATTATAAAAAGTAATTTAACCATACAAATTACAACATGATTATGGGATAATGTTTTGGGAAAATTGTAGATGTTGTTTCAAACTTACAAAAAGTGAAAATAGGTCCAGATCATATTCTTCCCACAAGGGATGAACAAGATGACCAAACCAGACCAAACCAGACCACACCAAACTAGAACCAAATCAAGTCGAACGGTTCGATTCAGTTCTAAAAAAAATTAATGATTTTGATTCTAAGAACCGAGAACCATTTGGTTCTAATTCTGATTCTTAAATCAAGAACCAGAACCGAGAATCGAACTCAGTTTTTTTCACGTCAAAAAATTTAACTTTAAAAATTACAAATGTGAAATGGACAAACAAAAAGGTCATTTACCACTACATTTTTTCTTATCACTTATCAAGCAAACCAGCCAAGTCCTAAATCTAAATTCTAATTTATTTCTTTCCTTTTCAATTTTAGACACAAACTTGCACTCTACACCACAGCTACCATTACATTTGTTGAATGTCAATGTTTATTTATTTTTATTTAAGTATATATTACTAATTTATGGATATGGTGATAGATTTTAATTTGCATTTATCATTTGAAAAATTATGTAATAGAACCAAAACTAAACCAAATTAAACAAAACCAGTATCGAATAGTTCGGTTCCAATATGGGTCCATATTTTATTTTTTTTAAATGTTCAGTTATCAAAAAATCATTGATTTATGATTCGATTTGATTTAGTTCTTTCGGAACTAGAATCAGATGAAACCATTTCCACCTCTGCTGTTACATTCATCCCAAATGTTTGATCAAATATGCAAGATAAGAACCTCTAGACGGCAACCGTTTAAAATTTCGTCTGTAGCTCGCATGAAATGCACTTGTCCACATTTTAGAAGGGAGGTGTGTACACCTTTGTCCCACTTAAAAACAGATTAACGAATTGAACTAGATCTATGATTTTATTATAGCATAATTATTACTACTTATTAAGTCGACACGATAAAAATAAAACTATTCATTAATTACAAAAAGAATTGAAGATGTTATGTACATTTTCTTTTATTAATAGTTTTTATGAGTGTTATAACATAATTATTGAACTTAATAAATTCAAATTATTACAATCTAAGGCTTCTCTAAGTTTTTGCGGTAGCAAGACATTTTTAAGCGGTCACAATCGTATGATTGACTTGTTTTGAGATAGTGTCGTTGACATGAGATGACACATGGGGATTATCTCAAAGACTCTCGGCTACGTTTACGTGGCATACTAAATTATTATACGAGATAGATATCTAAAAGTAAGCGTATAAATCGTAATGTCTTTATCGTGTACTTTTATAGATGACAATCATAATCTGTTGTGTAAGTAAACGTGTCGTAAAACTACACACCTATTACGTTACAAGTCCTTTGCCCAATGTCAAATTATTTATCAGAAATTACTTCATTGCAATAATTTTACTATCTTGTTCAACCAGTAACGTTTCTGTATTTTAAATTCTTAATCACCTTTCCAGTCAAACATTTAATTATCCACAAGAAAGTCAACACGACGAAATTGCCTTTTACACTTATAGAAAAATAATTAAACTGTGTGTGAAAGGCTGAAAGCTTCTCCTCTGGTCTTATATATTTTCATTATTTACAAAATCAGATTTACTTAATAACCGCTAAAACATTTTATAAAAGGGAAATCGAGTGTTATTTCTATTCGAGTTGTTCTTTGAAAAAAGACTGTTCTTGTTAAGAAGAAATTAATCTGAAAGGGTCAGAAAAAGGTCAATTCTTGATAGCTCTGTGTTTTCTTCAGGTACTAAAACTCGCCTGCCTTGAATCTTTTTGGTTGTTCATTTGCCAATGATTGAATTTGAACTTGGGTTTTTGTTATTTCTCTTTCTGTCTTCTTGTTTGCTATATATGTTACGTGAGAAATTTATATTTTCTGGAGATTATCAATGGTTTTTTTCCCCTCCCAATTTGAGTTCACCCCCTCTTGTTATACTCATGATACAGTCTACATGTGTGTATCTATCTATCTATCTATATCTGTGTGCGTAAATATGTGTGGTGTTGGTTTTCTCAATCTGTATGGGTTTTAGAATTTAATGAATAGTTGATAATCTTCTACCTTGTTTAGCTTGGCCATGCAAAAAGGTTTTTGATGTGAGTAAATTTTTAAGAATGGGAATTTCTGATTGAGTGACTGATTGCTTTCTGCGTCTCCACTGGTTGATGTGATGATTTTTGATTGAATTTAAATACTTAGATTTTAATTCTTGATGGATTTGGAAAAAATTATTGTATCAATGTATCATTAATTGTTTGTAAACAATGTGTGATGTATCCATGGCCGTTCACCGGTTTGATGAGTGGTTTTCTTGACGAAATTTTAACTTTTCCGGCCGGAAGAGGGAAGATATGAACAACTGTGGGAATTTGTGGGAAAGTAAATGCTATTGTATTTTTGCTTTGTGTTTGAGTTATCTTTATGTAATCTCGTGAACTTGTACAGTAAAGATTCGATTCAATGGCTTGCTTATTGAATCTAAAGGATAGTATCTAGGTGTAAATGGGAAAGGGAGAAAGAGAGAAGATAACCTCATACGTTTTATCCTTTTGGTTACGTTGAAAACGATAAAAAATCTAATCATTAACGGGTTTGATAGGCGTTGGGCGCATTATGCTATGAGTTTTAATTCCATATCTGTGAAAATTAATGAGATTAAGGAAACTTCCACCAGCACCAAAGTTAACCGCATTTATTGTTGGTGATTTTTCTTGTTTATGTCGATTTTGATTTCAATTTGAATTGTTATGGTTCTGTTGATTCAGGTTCACGGCTTATGTATTCAACTCTTAATCTTGTATTCGATCTGATTTCAAGTTGATAGCATTTACAGAGGCTGACAATTCTCATGGGGGGGTTTGATGACTACGTGGCTATCATGGGAGATTGGACTTCCCCAATCACTAGTCCAAAAACATTTTTCACATCAATGTATAACGTTGACCCTTTGGCAATATCAACTACTGAGTCTGATAGTGATAATAGAAGTCAGACCACTTTTACGGGGCCTGAAATGCAGGTGGCATCAAGAAATACCGATGTACAGGATAAGACACTAAATAGTGTAGTGTGTGATGAAACGAGCAAGTCAAATGCACCATCTGAGCCAAAAATGAGCTCTCAAGGAAGTCTTATGGAGAGGATGATAGCTAGAGCTGGTTTCATTGCCCCAAGGTTGAATACAGAAAACATCAGATCGGCTGATCTTTCTCAGAATCCAGAAGTTCAGTCTCCTTATCTGACGATTCCTCCGGGTCTTAGCCCTGCAGCTCTGCTAGATTCTCCTCTTTTTGTCTCTAATTCACAGGTAAGCTTGGAAATTAATAAGCTCTTTTTAACTCTTGATGGTTTGTTTGTTAGGGGTAGACTTTATCCTGTTAGACTGTCTTAGAGAAGAAAAATAAGTAAACATATATCATAACAGATTTTCCCTTTCTATTTCCTATGGTCTGATCAAAAACAATTCTTCAATAAGGTCAGGGATGAATCGAAAAAGAAATCTTTATTGGTTCTACCTCCTATTCTTTATGAAGAAAATGAATTTTTCTCTTGAAGGATCAGAAAAAATGGGGTCCAGGTCTCCTGCAGGAATGATTTGGAAGATCAAAAACCAAAAATTGTGGAATTTGCTAGCAACAACGTAATGGAGGCAGTCAATCGATAAATCTGATTCAAATCTAATATGGTACCTATGGGTACATAAGAAATGTACAAAGCAAGCGTCATTTTAGAATATCAAGATACAGTGATTTTGGTGTGTGAGGACACATAATATGGGTTGCAACCTATCAAAAATGTACATTGAGGAGAATGCAGAGCCTATCTTATATGATAGCTTAGATATTTACCTTTCTGATAATTGAACCATGCTTGGTTTTTAACTCGTGTTTTCGAGTATGCACATAAAATGGTGATCCTCCTCAGGGGAAAGAAAATTTTGTTGTGCTTTTGTGCAGATTCTTCCATCTCCTACAACTGGAAAATTCTCTCTCTCCCCAAGTGGAGAAAATCAGAACTCGGCATTGATGGCTGACAATCCTGACAAGTGCAAGGAGAATATTTCTGAAGATGCCAATGCCTCATCATTTGCATACCAACCTGTTACAGGATCTGGTTCAGCTCTTGATTATGGTGCAGCTACAAAAGTAATTTTAATCTCTCTCTCTCTCTCTCTCTATCTCTCTCTCTCTCTCTGTGAGATGTGTCAGGGATGGCATTTATTTATTTGTGATTGATTGAAACTTTGTATTTGCATAAAGTTGGCCTGTAAGTTATTAGAGTTTCTATATACCAGAATCTCTGCAAGTAAATTTCACTAATTCTTATTGCTTTCATTTGAACAGGCAAGTCCATATCAACAGCCATTTCCTAGTAATGATGTTTCAGCTCATTCCATAAACTTGCTTCAGCCGGAAAGTATGGAACCTCAGAATGTCCACTCTGGAAGCAATAGTACATTTTCTCCGCAGATAAATTTCTCTAAATTATCTGCTAAGAACATAGACAGCAATCTCTCATCAGATCCAAGGACTTGCAATACTGTTGGCTTTGCAGAGCATTCTCCGCCTCTCGATGTACCACTACCACAGGAGGCTAATGCAGATCAAAGAAGCAGTGACCCTGCTGAAGATGGTTATAATTGGAGGAAATATGGGCAGAAACAAGTAAAAAGTGGCGAGTATCCTCGAACTTATTATAAGTGCACTCATTTGAATTGTTCTGTCAAGAAGAAAGTGGAGCGGTCTTACGAGGGTAACATTTCACGGATAATCTACAAGGGAGCTCACAACCACCCAAAACCTCCATCAAATATCAAATCAACACTTGGGTCCTCCAGTGCAATTGCCGACATGCAACCCGATACAACTGAGTCACCCATGACTGTTGCCGATGGTGATCAAATTTTGTTAAACATGCTAAAATCAGGAGCCCCTGATTGGAGCCAGGACAATCTTGAGCCGAAATTATCAGCATCAGTGAGCAATGAATGCAGCAATGGAGCTCTCTCTTTGCACGCTCACAGTGGAACCCAGATTGAGTCGGGTGAGGGTGTGGATGGGTCTTCTACTTTCTCAAATAATGAAACTCATGACAGTGTGTCATTAGGCAATGATGTTGAAGGAGATGAATTAGAATCAAAGAGAAGGTAATTTTTCTTGTTGAAACAATGCATTAGGAATTGATACAAAGATGCTGCCATAAATTTTTGACATTCTTGTTATTCTAGGAAAATTAAGACTTCAGAAATGAGTGGGGCAACCATTGGCATCAGGGAGCCTAAAGTTGTGGTGCAAACAATCAGCGAGGTGGACATCCTTGACGATGGGTATCGTTGGCGCAAATATGGACAGAAAGTTGTGAAAGGAAATCCAAATCCAAGGTTAGTCACATTATTACTAGTTTAAAAAATGATTCTGACAGGAATTTACAATACGTCGATGTCGTCAAGTTGGTTTTGGATCTCTGATGCAGGAGTTACTACAAATGCACAAGTCCAGGCTGCAAAGTAAAGAAGCACGTTGAGAGGGCTTCACATGACCTAATGTCCGTGATAACCACATACGAGGGAAAGCACAACCATGTTGTTCCCGTAGCTCGCAACAGCAGTCATTTTAATTTTGGGACCATAACTACTAGTGCTGCTCCAAGTCTTTTTCAGAGGGCCGAGGCTTCTCAACTTCACAACAGCATGGCACACTTCGAAAGGCCTTCTTCACTTGGCTTATTTGGTCTTCCAGGGAAATCAGAACTTTGGACAACTCCTGGTTTTGGTTTTGGAATGAATCGGCCAAACCTAGTCAATCTGCCAATGGCTGGATTGGTACCTGGCCAGGGCAAGTTGCCTGTTCGTCCATATTTTGGACAATTGCACCCAATGAATGATGCTGCTTTCATGCTGCCAAAAGGAGAACTAAAACCGGGGTATGTGCCTGATTCTAGTTCAGACGCCTCTAATATATCATCGGTTTATCGTCAGAATATGAATCGATGGCTGCGTGGACCAAATATATAACTTTTTAAAGTATTTGTCTCTAAGGTAGAGTAGAGATACTGATTTATATCTTAACAGGTATTTTAGTGGGGCATCTTGTTGTTCACTCATAATTATAATTTTTATAAAGAACCACAGAATTTAGTTTTATTGGATTTCATCTGAGTTCGTTCCTCCGGGACTAAGTAGAATAAGCTACCCTGGAGCAGAATTTCACCTGTTCCTTTTCTCTTAGTACATTGCCAAAAAACCTTGGTGGCTTTCTGGGATATCTTCACAGATGAAAGTTTTTGCAGATATGATTCTTGTTCAGTAATTGTAAATCACTTCATTCTCAAGAATACAGAAGCTAGTACACCAAAACTTGAAAAATTTATACTCGATAAATTGATAACCTCATAAAATAATATTTTTTGTCAACCCTGATTTGGAGTCAATGTGTAATAATTTGATAAGTTTGTAATATAATACATTATAGAAAAAATCTTTGTAGACCTATATACTCTATAATTTTATATGAGTAAAGATATTTGTACATAATTTAATGTATCGAATTGTTTACCCCCTTTCACATGTACGTGTGTCCCACGTGAATAAAAAATCCCAAGATGCGGTCCACATCCCGTTATTGTGAGTAGTCGGTAAGGGATTAGGTAAAAAAACTTGATACATGTGGTCCAATTTTATATACAATTAAATTCACATGACATTTTCAGGAAGCCCCACTAAAATATGTGGGTGTGTGTGTGTGTGTTGTTTAATTAAATATGTACAAACAGAATAATGTAGCAATTTGAGGACAATTTAACTTTTGAAACAGTAGATTCATAAATATTGTTTATATAAAATATATAAGAAAACAGTTATTTCGTCCTTGTTTGAATTACATTAAAATTTTCATTTTAATTATTCTGCTTATTTTTAACCACACATTTTTCAATAAAATAATATTTTCTATCACATCAATAATTTTTCCTTCTTTCTCAACCACATTCTCCATCAATCTACTATTCTAAAATACATTCTTTCAAAATAATGTGGCTCAAAAACATTCTATAAAAATGAAATATTTGATTATCGTAAATACAATAAAAAATATATTATAATATTCTTGCAATGTAATAGCATCTTTTGTATAATAGAGAATATATTTAAATTTAGAGAGAAATTTTATGTACTCTGACATTGTTATGTATTTTAGTTTTTCAATTTGCTTTTCTAAAGAAATATTTATTGATTTCTATTAATATTTTATTGAACATATTATTTATATGTGAATGGTCAATCAATTCAAATATAATTTGAATAATTTAAGAAGTCGGGTACAGAGATTTTTAGCTTAATAATACAATAATTATAAAATTAAAAATAGAGGGTGAATTTAACTTTCAAATTAAAAAAGTCTCTCTTAAATCATATTTTTAAGCATTGACTCTTCGAAATTGAGCATCTTATATTTAAAGAGTCTTTTGAAAAATGCTCTAAGAGTAATCTTTTTCTTGGTCGTAGGCTATTGATTTTTTAAAGTTTTATTATATAGCAATGTAACAAGGACATTCAAACTCAAGTTGAGGTCTGACCTAAATTTGGTGTCTCCTCGATACATTTTTCACAGCTCAAACATATAATTCATTATTCACAAATAAGAACGTGTCAAGATAAAATGTGCAGATATCAAATAATGTTTTAAATCTACTCATTTGTTAAGATTAGATGATATGCCATGGCGTAAATAAAAAAATATTGGGAAGACAACAAATCTTGGCTTGAAAACTATTGTTCAAAAGCCTGTATATGATGCCAAAGAAAATTTTCACGCTTTTAAAGACCAAACTGAAGTTCTACAGAGGGAGCAATGAATCATTTGTTTATTCAACTAAAATAAATTCATTTTTCCTAGTAAAATGCATTTCACACTTTTGAGTAAATTTCATATACAAGATACATTGTGCTAAATTACATAGAAGGGATTAAGAGTAACATGATCAACTCAACCCTCAAAAGACTTGTATGCTTCCCTGCACCATATTGTGATACCAAATCCCAGAACAAAAATGATACTTTTCACTTCAAAAACCTTCGTATATGAATTCGATACAACTTGATTCGCAGTATAATTTCTGTCATGTCGTAAGTAGACAATCACAATTGGACATTCACAATTGCCTTGTCACATTCGTTTTCTTTGTTCTGCTGGTAGCCCGCTGTTGGTTGATTTGATTCCTTTCTGCATAAACCGGAGACAGTGATTAGAAAATTTCGAAAGCATCTAAAAGAATGCTCAAGACACCAGTGGCTCTATTCATGATCCTTATATTTCAGAATAAAGGAAGAAGGGCCTCAGTGAAAGATATATTTTTCGTTTAAAAAATTAATAATTGAAACACGAGAATGTCTGGACACAGACAACAATCACTGTTTTCATGACCAAACTAAGCATAGATCACTAGTCGTCATCAAAACCAAACAGTAACATGTAAAATACAAGTCCAGAAAATTATTTTTTTAAAAATAGAAGTAGACAGAAAATGGGAAACCAAATAGAAGTCGAAAACAGAAAAATATTTTAATCTTTTTCCAAAAGCATA
>CAIGRN010130715.1:0-10205 GCA_903798345.1 Fraxinus anomala
TTGTACGAAACATAAAATATTGAATTACACTCTTCGTGAGATCAACTCTTACTTCCACTACTACATTAACTTTAGAGGTTAAGGTATTACTTTTGGGTGCCTACGACAGCACATACCATTAATCCTAAGTTAAAAGGTCGAGAAACTCAACATCACTATTCTTGAACAACTTGAAACCGGTCTTTCTTTTTGCACTATTACGAATATGAAAATAATAGTCAATATCGGATTACGAGTAAATCTAACATAATTATACTAGTCTGCATAAAATATCATAACATCTGTTCATTTGAAGGAAAAAAAAAAATATGGACCAATAAAGGTAAATAGAATCTGATCTGAATCGCCGCATTTAATGGCAGGAAAATGCTGTGTGTACCTTATGGTATACATAGATGTGTCCATAAGTGACACTTGTGGCCCTCCCCCCCCCCCCAATAGGAGGGGGGGGGGGGGCCGGGGGGGTAGTGAATTGGGTAGTGAATCGTTGTATTATCATTGCTAGAAGAAATCAGACCCATGAATTAGGCCATCTTCTCCTTGGGCTTGTTTTAATATTAAGCACCTATTGGGAGGGAGCCGGGTGGGTAGTGAATTGGGTAGTGAATCGTTGTATTATCATTGCTAGAAGAAATCAGACCCATGAATTAGGCCATCTTCTCCTTGGGCTTGTTTTAATATTAAGCCGCCTTTTTTCTAATTGAGCCATCTCCAAAATCAAGCCCACAAGTTTTTCCATAGGAGTTTTTTCTAACGATTGGGCCATCTCCAACATCAAGCCCACAATTTGTTTCACATGGATTTCAGACTTTATTACCAGCCTATTGACATATTTCTCTTGAATCACCCCATTAACCAAACTCTCCCCTCCTCCTTCAACATCACAATATGCCATACCATACCTGAATAGCCTATTCCCTGCTTCTTTCACGGTGTGCTCTAGCCTCATCCTCATCCTCATCTGTCCCATGAAATTCTACATAGATGGTGTCAGAATCTCATAGTTCAGCTTGTACTCTTTTCTCAAATTCCGCTGAATTCCATGATGAAAACTTCTTAGGTAGTAATTGAACCTTCAGAATACTTCATCTCCCTCCATAACTCTATTCATGGCTACCTTTGGACGAACAAGAGTTGTTAAGAGTTTTCTGGGTTTCATCCATTAACTGCATCATCTTAGCCATGCTCTGAGTGAGGTGCTCCGCTGATCTTTCCAATCCAGGTAAGCATTGCATTTCTAATTTCAATTCCTTAATTTCCTTCTCCATTACTTCCACCCTGCTTTCTATCTTCTCTTAGGCCATCAGGATGACGTGCTCTGATACCAATTTGATAGGACTCCAATGGAAGAAAATAGGAACAAAGAAAGGTTATTGAATTCTGAATGCAATTACAGAGAAATGCAAAGCAGAAAAAGGTAAATTAGACTATTTTACTCAACTATTGCCTACATATCCTTTCCTATCTACATCTATTTATAATCCTTCCCCTAACTAATTTATCTCCCCCCCCCCCCCCACCACTTGCCCTTGTAACAGAATGCAGTTATTCCTTCCTTCCAGCTGTTTCTCCATCCTTCTTGATGCTTCTAGAATATGTACACTTAATTGGAGGCTTATCATTAAGCACTTCTCGTCAGGAAGGGGAGGGGAAAGTGACGATATCTTAATAACAATAGAATTCAGTTATTTGCTAAAGAACAGATGGGGAGAAAATAAGTCTCAATCAGAATAATATTCTGTACATGTACATATACAATACAACGAACTTTGCTTCAATACAAAAAATAACACTGACAGGGAAAACCCTCAATCCTCAACAACAATCAACAAACCATTAGAAAAACAAACAGGATAACATTCAATTTTTGCATAATGTTAACCTTTCTGGTATCAGCCCAAAAATTAAAAATTAAAAAACAAAAAACAAAAACAATGAATGACCATCATATAATGTACACATGGAGATGAGCAAAAACTAAGCAGGATGCATCGACTCAAGCTACTGCCTTTTTACATTGTAACAAATTTGGTACTGGAGAGGAGATGAAGCTCTGTATGAAATATGATAGTTAGTAGAGCTTTATCCTGGTTTGGATTGGACTTCGGCAAATTGGACAAACCTGAAGGTCTTGTCCACAGTCACAACACGTCTGACAAATAAATGAAATGTTAAAATGTAAATATATCTTCCACTTCATAAATCTCCACACAATACTAGAGTAAAGTTTGGTACAAGCAATCTACAAGATTTTAGCTTCTTCAACACTGACCAATACTCCCTACCAAGCATGCCATGTGTGTTAATTCACTATAGAAATGGAATTACCTGATGCCCACAACCGAATGCCATGTCCTTTGGGTTACTAAGGCAAATGGGACAAACCTGCCAAATACAAACAAAATTTACTCATGTTCAGCATTTAAAAGTAAAAGTTGTAGAACCTTAATCGTAACTAACACAAGTGCCGAGATAGTTAAATTAATCTCTGATTCAGAATAGAACATTACCTGATTGTCATAAGTAGAGCTTGGAGCAGATGGAGGAGCAGCAGAACTTTTGTGGTCATAATATGAACCCGAGCTATGTTGAAAACTAGTTGCATTTGAGAATTTCGAACTGTGGCCTGATGCTGCACCATAGACAGGAGGAGGAAGCGCAACCCTCTCGGGTGCATTTCCTTTTCTTCCACTGAATAAGCAAACAATGGATTTAGCACGGTAATAGAGTGCATACACATGCCCCCACACATGGGCTCATGACATAATACAAAGATTACCCCAACAAATTAAGCTCCATTGTTGCTTTGTATTGGGATGGAATTTCCATCAATGCCGAAAGAGCAAATTCTGTCTCTCTTCGAGGTTGTTGCACATTTTTGGACATAATCTCTGTAAAATTTACAAACTGCAAAACAGAAAGATCTCCCATCAGCTAAGCAAGCACATATATTGAATAAATGTCCCCAGTCATTGTAAAATATAATAGAAAGCAAGCCACTAAATCTAACCTGGAAATTATCGAAGTCACGAGCAGGAATGTTATCATCGAATTCCTTCATCATATCCCAGGGGCCATCTCCAACCCCAACCAAAATAATAGACAAAGGAAACTTGCTGCAAAAGTTGCAACAGCATGACATAAAAGACTATGACAAGTTGTAAGACTTGTTAAAAGAAAAATTACATATATTTACCTTGCTTCGACGATCGCTTGAACAGTTTGCCGCTCCTGTGGACTTAACTGACTGCTTTCAGTATCAACACTTCTGGTTACCTACAGTGATAAAAAAAACTTATGAAATGTTTCAGAATTGACTCGATCTACGCACTCTCGCACACAAGCAAAAAAAATACAAAATAAAAATGGGAAAAGGTTTTAGCATTGTACGACAAGACAACTATTAGCCTCGTGAAATGTTGAGTGCCAAAATACTTACTACCAAGTCGAAATTATCCACCATTTTCGCAAGTTGATTTTAATGAACAAAGTGAAACACAAATTCGAAAAGTAAACTAACAGGAGAAGACAGTATTTGAAGTCCTGATATTTGCATGGACGGATATTGGAATTTAGTATACTTGCTGATATCAATGATGAAATATAACATTGAATAACAGACACAAAGTGAACAAGCCCATGCCCAAGCAAGTTATTGCTTTGTTCGCTGACTATTAGACCTCTTCAAGCACACAAAAGAATCTGATTTGTCATGTACAATGCAAACTGTGCAGTTCCATCCTTGCGCCAATCCAATCACAATGTTAAAATAAGTTCAGATTAGTAAAGTCAAAAAATTAAGAAAAGTTTTCATTGCCATAGAATCCATCCAACAAATGTCTTGTGAAAGATACTGATATCTCCTGACTCCTGACAAAAACTCTCACAACATCCACTACAGCGTTACTCCAAATGACGGATACTTTACCTTTTCATTCTCCTAAAGTGAAATGCCTGCAGTATGTTATCCAAGATGAGGAAAAAAATACCTGTCCATCAGCAATAATTACCAAAACATGGTACTGGCCTCCACTCTGCTCAACAATAGTCATGGCCATTTCAATAATAGGTGCAAATGATGTTGGTCCTGCAGTAAAGTGAAAGAGAGACTGAGCTATATATTCCAATTAGCATTCAAATATTAAACTTGACACAATAGGCTACATAGTTTGTCAACCTGCCAATTTTAGATTAGGAACGATTTGCCTATAACGACTTAACACATCTTCAAATCCTTTGCAAAATCTCTCGTCTGGATAGAAGCTGAATACATCTTGATCGTGGGTTGATGCTATCAAAATATTAGGAAGAGAGAAACAGATTTAAGTTTTATAATGAGTAAGCCAAATCCAGAATTCGAGAAAAAAAATTACAAGTTTATGGTGCCATACCATCTCCAAATCCAAAACAGGGGATCAAGTTATCCTCATCAAAATCCGCCAAGGTTTTCCCAATAATAGATATAGCTTGTTCATAGGGATTTAAACCACTTCCAATATAATGTAAGCTTCGACCATTATATGATCTCTTACCTAAAAATGGATTCACATTTCAGTGTACTTCACATAATGTTATACTTATTAGCTATCTAAATAAAAAAAATGTTCAACCTGTCCATTCATTGCTCTTGGTGAAATCAATACCAACAATTAGGTTGGAAGACTCAAGGCCAGCACGTGAAAGAGCTTCAGTCACCTAAAGAAAATAGTGTTTTTGTTTCAATATTTTGGGAAAGCTTAAACATTGAAGAGACTAAAAAAAAAATTCAAATCATAAATGAAAATTTAGAAAAATTGGAAAATAATGCAGGAAACATCAAAACACCATCCATGTTAAAACACAGACATGACAAGCAAATTATACCCAGAATATAATGAGAAATCTAGTTCCTATTAATATGAGTTCCCATCGTATTAGTTTTCATTCCGTTGCATAGTCACGAGCAAATAGATTTCTTATAAAATTGGCAAAGGACTTGGTATGTGTTTAAAAGTTCAATGTTGATTGTGCATGTATATATAAAGCACTTGCACACATTTTTCCTTTGGTAATTGCCAATTTTCCACTAGAGAGAAAGAAGATCAACTAACACAAACGTAAACTTTAAAGGAGCAATTCAGAAAGCACCAAATTATGAGCTTTGCCGTGGTCACGTGTCAAAATAATAACCTATGTCACAATACATCTTTCATTGTAAAGCTGCAGCAAACATATGCTTCAATTGTAGGATAAAGTTCCTTTTCATGACTTTGTATTGACATGTATTTTAGTTTCTCCAGCTGACACTAGCAAAGACTAATTAAACGCAAGCCTAAACAGCCTGCGAGAAATTAACAAGCATCTGAGTCCTATTATATCTATAGCATAGAGTTAACCAGCATGACAGAGTAATCTTGATAAAATAATTGCCAGCTGTGCACAGCCCCCCAAGAAATGTTCTATTGGATGAAAATCATGCACCTAATTGTGAAGTGATTGGTCACGAGATAGCTAATGGGAAACAAAAACTACAAATTGTGCTATGCTCATCCTTGAAATCATGAGCTATCTAATTAATTCCTTACAAATTAGGTTGTAAAGCATCCTATTATATGTCATCGCGTGAAATTATGATAGATTAAGCTTCATTTGCCTCGTGTAGTGCACATATTTTCTCCTTTTCTTGTATGAATGATGCCTATATTTAGCTTGAATCAATTCTTTCTGTACTTGCCTTGAGATGAAATCAAAATCCTGTAAACAATCTAAGCAGATTTAAGTCTTTTGCATATTTCAATTATTTTGTACAAAAGAGGAAAAAGATTTTGCACATATAATACAAACACGAGCTGTGACATCCACAAGATGATATCATGTAATTTCCAATTCTGGTTTTCCGAGGCATAAATTGTCTTAGCTATGTTGCCATATACAAACCTCCTCTAATGAATTATAATTGTCCGCAATCCTCGAATACCTCCTGTCTAGCTTCTTTAGCGAAGCATGTGATTGGGATGGAGCCTCATAATTTTGAGGAGCATAGTACTGATTAGGCTCTGGATATCCTGCTGGATAAGGATGCTGCACAGGATAATTCTGAGTGTATTGTGAATATGTTGATTGAGGATGTTCAGGTTGCCACGAATTTGACGAACTGGATGGGAATGATGAAGATTGCCTCCAACTCCCCCCATCCCTAGGACTTGAACTTTTATTTCCCATCAATTCAATTTACCTACAAAATAATCAAAATTCTTAATCTGAGAATCAAAGAACTGTCAAAATCAATTACCCCGAATATCTAAGAAAAACCAGGGAATCCAAAAAGCTCTTCAGAATCAATTACCCAGAAATCCAACACACAAAATCCGATTCCAACTACGAACCAACAGATCAAAAGGCAGGGAATCAAACAAACCCTCTAACCAATTTCACAATTTCACAAGAATCGATTAATAAATCCAAGTTCTTGCAGAACAATCTTCTCTTAGATCAAGTCAAACGTAGGCCCAAATAATAAAACTACCAAGAAACCAAATTGGGGAGGTTGTAAATGCTTTATTCCTAATATAGACGTGGAATAATTTTCATGCAGTCATATGTATCGGTAAACACGAGAAAATTCAACAAAATGTAAATTTAAACAACCAAGAAAATGAGAAGGCGGCAGAGAAGACTTAGTACACGCTGCGCCGACTTCCATAGACTTACCAACATATATAAACTTCCAGATACATACAGGGTATTACAAGTTCAATAACTCCAATATTCTGAAATGGACTAAATCCTCAGTTATTTACAGAAGGAGACCAAGGTACGTCAAGTGAAATTAAAATTATAAACCCACAGAAATTAAAGAGAAATTAGGTTCAGAAAACACCCAAAAGGGAAGAAACGTGAAGTGATTGATAACATATAGTTTATACAAAAACAGAAATTCAACCTTTACCCAAAAAAGCTACAAAAGTTTAACAGCATTTTTTAGGTTTCCCAAATTCATATCGCATACACACAAATGATTGTATATAAATGAGTATGAAGAAAAAGAGTACTAAACTGAGCGCCGGCAAACAGATTCGTTGCAGCATTTCGTTTCAGGAATTCAATGGAGATTCAGAATCGATTACAAAAGCAAGGTTCAGATGGAAAAGAGGAAAAACGGGTTGTGATTTTAAAAGGACTAAATATGATAAATTTGCATTATATATATATAAAATATATTTTAAAAAAATATAAAATAAAAACTTATTTTAAAAATATTTTAAAATAAAATAAAAACTTTATTATAAAAAGCATTACTTAAAAAATAAAATAAAATAAAAAGATATTTTATAAAAAAACATTCATTGGAAAAAAAACTTATTTTAAAAAAAGTTACTTCGAAAAATAAAATAAAATAAAAAACTTATTTTAAAAAGAGGTTTTAAAATAAAATAAAAAAATTTGTTTTGTTTTTTTTTAAATTTATTTTATATATATAATGCAAAGTTATCATTTTATCCCTTTTAAAATTAGTGAAAATTGTAAAAAGAAATTCGATGGTTATGATGAAATGTTATATGAAATTAAATAGTTATGGTGAAATAAAATCAAATTTGATAACCACGGTAACACAACTATAAAGTTGGGTGGTTATAGTAAAACAAAATTAATCTACCTTGAAAGACCACGGCAGTGTGTGGATTTCAACTATGAGTCATATTCTTATACTTTATGCGTTTTATTCATTGTTTGCTTTATGCTATTCATGACGTAAAAACGTTATATTATTACCATTTATAATCATTAAAACGATTTATTATAATCATATGAGACTCGCTAACACGTTTTGTTTTAGATTTTATTGTTCTAAATAAAAAGGGTAACGAACAATTTAAAGAGTAATAAATAAATAAATAAAAATACACACACACACATTGCTAAGAAACCTTTGAGTGATAACATAAGTATAAGAACACGACAAAGGGTTGAAATTCATACTGTGTATTGATCTCTCATGGTTAGTAGACTAATATGGTGGTATTAGGGAAATGAGTTATAAAGTTCAATGAAGTAAATGAAAACGATCATATGATACTGAAATTAAAGTTTGATGGAAATTGATGTAATTAACCCAATTTCACGCAACGTGCTTGCATAAGGGCACTATTGGAACGTTAATGGCACATAAGGTTTTTTGTTAGATGGTCATCTAATACATTAGTATAACTGCAACAAGTTTTAAAGTTTAATGGTAAAATTTGGTGACAATTGATGTAAGTAACCCTATAAATAGTATACAATTCAAGTTTTATTATATTTCCATTATTTCTTGTTTGGCTTTCTATTCCAAGTTGTATCTTTAATTTAATTGATTAGGGTTGACAATCATTGGATTGCGTGCGAATTAATAAAGACACATCCACTAATCAAAACTTTAATAATATATCTCAAACTTGGTCAATAATCAATAATAACACGCAAATTTCCTAATCTTCTTTTTCTTGGATTGCATTTCCTAGTCTTTTATGTGTAAGCATAATTACATACTTGGATATTGGCATAGTTACATATACCATGGTTAGTTGGATATTGACAAACTCGCTCTGAAATTTTAAAGGCCTTAAATCGAACTTTATATGGTGCCTTTGATAAATAGTTGAAAATAACCCTCCTATGGTTTGGGATACTAGATGCTTTCTAATCCCAAGCCGACACTAGATACCAATGCAACTGGAAACATGGTTTGTAAATTTGAGATTCAACTCAACCACTCGAAAGCAAATGAGAAGTTAGAGGTGCATCAAAGTGCAAGAGGGAGTTGTGGTTCTTTTAATCCTTTTATTGCTTTAATTATGTATTTGATCTCTTTTTAGGGTTGGTAGCGGCTGAAATGCACTTGAATAGGAAAAGAGGATTATTTGAACAACCATTGTATGTATTCAATATTGATGTCGATCAATGAGTTTTCTTGATCTTTAATTGTGTTATTGAATTATTTCATCAACAAATGTTTATAATAACATTTCATGTTTTGAACTAAATAACCTTTTTTTTTTCAACATCTATTTCTTGTATTCATATATTTCGGGTAATGAATTTCTTGTTAAGAATTAGAGTTCCATCTTAAAAGGTCAACCTTAGTAAGAGGAGTAACACAATTCTTAACATGGTATCAGAACTCATTAACCTCTAACAAGCAATTCGATCCGATTAAGACTCCAAAAGTGAGTATACGAATTTTAAAATTGATCTGCTCAAACGAGCCACTATCTTACGGGGACATGTTAAGGGATATAATCCCACATCGAATAAAGATGTAAACATAAACCAATTTATAAAGAATTGTGTTACTCCTCTTAATAAGGTTAACATTTTAAGATGGAACTCAAAATCGTATCATGGTATCAGAGCTACCATCCTCTAACGAGAATTCGATCCAGAATGCCACCCACAACCCATCCTCCCCAACAGATTCTCCGTTGATTGCCTTGAACATTTCGGCTCAAATCAACAGGAAACTCACTCCCTCCACTTTTCCTCAATGGCGTGCCCAATTCGAGGCCCTCCTCATTGGGTATAATCTCCTAGACTATGTAACTGGCGATCACCCTTGCCCCAACCAAATCGGCACCCCCACATCCTCCTTCAACAAAACCCACTGGGTGAGCCAGGACAAACTCATCCTCAGTGCCATTCTGACATCTACTGCAACCACCATCACTCTGCTCATCTCTGTTGCCAAAACCTCCCAAAAAGCATGGAAAAAACTCAATACTCCATATGCGAGCAAATCCTGAACTCGGGCTATGCTGCTTAAAGAGGAACTTACTTTGATTAAAAGTGGCAATCAAACCATTCAAGAGTACCTGGACATCGTGAAGTCCCTTGCGGATGAAATTGCCCTAATTGATCATCCTATTTTTGATGATGATCTCACTTTATACATCCTCAATGGTTTAGGTGCTGACTATCGAGAGATTGTCGCACCAATTAGGGCTCGAGAAAAATCTCTGAGCTTTGAGGAACTCCACGATTTACTCGTGGGTCATGATGGTTACCTGCGCCGTCTTGAAGCCTCCAACCAGCAGCTGATTGCCACAGCCAACTATACAAATCGGCGCCCTAACTCGTCTTCCTCAACGAGATATTCCAGCAACTCTTCTCGGGGCTCATTCAAGCAGCACGACATTATAATCTCAGGGCCCAATCGTTTTCAAACTGTTAGGTAAATTATTGTCAAACGA
>CAIGRN010130721.1:0-27343 GCA_903798345.1 Fraxinus anomala
CAAACTCTTTGGTTTTAACTTTATTGCCACTTCACTATTGTATTCGGTCGTAACCATCACTTGAATTAAGTCCATGTTCGTCTACCATTAATCTAAAACATTGTTTGCTATAGTAAGATTCACCACCACACATTCACCCAATAAAATATTCTACATACAAATCAATAAAGTTATTTTAAATTTAAACCATACATTCTCCAAAAAATACTATTCATTACTCCATTTTTCTATCAATAATGGGAGACAAACAAGCCCTCAGATTCACCAATCTTAACTCATGCCAACTAACTTGATCTTTGAGTAGGATTATATCATTCACGAATACGTGTGTTCTCTTCAATTACAATTGAAGAACACGATTTTTGCTTTGAGATATTTCAATGGAACATTAGCTGGTCAAAATTCATCAGAGACGATAAGAAGACTTCAGAATTTTCTGTTGCAGGTTCACCCGGCATAGGAAATTTTTTCTCAAAAGCATTCGTCCTTCCTTTAATTATCTTCTTTACTTATGTAAACTCCTCCAATGCATAAATGTGTTTTACCTAAAATATGGTAGTTTTATACTGTAAGAATAATGTAAAATATATTTGATATGGTTAATAATTAAATTAATTTTGATTTGTTAAAGCAATATTTCATTTTTTTAATTTTTTGATCAATCAAACAAGTCTAAAATGGTAAATATATATTTGTGTATATGCTGCTATATGGAAGGTACATATATGCTGCTATATGGAAGAACATATTTATGTTCTTCTATGGAGTGATTGACATATCCCAGGTGGATTATGCTAACAGTTACGTAAACAAACCTCCATAATTTTGGCTGCTCAATGTTTTTCATGTATTAAATATTGTCCTTCTGTATATCTTTATGTTCATCATATGTTAATCATTGATTCTTGTACTTGGATTGGTTTTCGCTATTTTTGTTCTTGTGGGGGATTTTATCTTATAATTTTTGCATTCTTTTCCTATTTGTTAGATCTCGAAGGATTTTAAGATTCAATATATGGTGTTATTTTTAATGTTACTCTAAAATGATTGAGACGTTGTGTGGTGAATTTCTATTTGTCTTTTAAGTTAGTGAATTTTTAGGAAAGAAAATGACCTGTGTGGAGCAAGATTAATGTGGGAGCAGTTGAATCTCTAGTGAATTAATTGTATTTGATTTTATGTTGATTATTTATATGGTATTAACAAAGTACTTGTTTGTAAATTCTGTTATTTGAATCCTTCAAAAAGACAATTTATTTGGGCACCAAAAGGTCTTGCAACATCGTTAATTTTTCTCTTCTCGATCTCAATATTGTTGAAATTTATATTGAATTCTTGACAGATCTTTGAACAAGAATTCATTATAACCAAGCAGGACTTACTTCAATTCATTCAATCGTCTTACAAATCATTAAATTAACTTCTGGAAAGTATTCTTATAAAATGCATTGGTAGAATTCTAATTCATCTTTTAGAAAGTTTGAAAATTGTTATCCCTTATGGAGAATTGAACTAAAATTCATTAATGTAGGTGAAAGCTGAAATACTCATTACAAATTATTTCTTTTCCTTTAATTTTTGACTTTATGTATAATCATTTTCCTTTTTAAATTCTTTTGACTCTCCTTAATAACAATGCTTTTAGTTACAAAGTTGAGATTACATGATCAATGCTCATAAAGAGCTTATGATTGACCATGATATATAATAAAATTGTAGACTACATTAGAAAAATGTGAAGTTCTATATTATTCTAATATTTGAAAAGAAGTGACAAGACAACATGAACAATGGCGGATTTAAGATTGGATTTTAGTTAGTGTTGTCGTTGACTGTTGACTATTTCAACAGTCAACGATCGTAATAGCAAAATCGTTTATTAATATTTAATTAAACAATATTAAAAAAAAATTAATCTACATGTAAATGCACTACAATGTAAAAATCAAATATAATTCAATTTCCTAATCCAATTTCCAAATCAATACTTTCAAATTTCACTGTATTATAACATTTATATAATACGCATAAATCAAAATAATGACGAAAGAAGAAGCACAAAAAGATTAAAAATAAATAAAATCCATAAAAGTGTCGCTTTATATCAGCCTTTCAAGCAGCCAAAGCAGCATCAAGAAACCTGGGAAGTCGATCGAACTCTGCAGCCTCAATTCACAAAGGCCAGACTTGTGGCCTGCGACTGCGAGAGTGGGAGACAACATGAGTCATGACTCAGAAGTGAGGTAGAATATAGGGTTTGGAATTGGGCGTCGGGCTTTTCTGACTTCGTGGTTGTGAATTATGAAATGGGAAGATTACAAAACTAAGAGCTTAAGTTTCCCAAATTTCAAATTTAAGAGATAAGATTTCAAATCTCAAACTTTTTAAATTTTTATTTATAAATTAATTAATTAAACATATATTTAATTAATTAAATATATTAATGTCACAATTCCATATAATTTGGTCACAAATTATTTTTCGGTCACATTAAAAAATTTTATAAGTCACAAATTATTTCACAATCACAAATCAAAAATTTTATAGGTCACAACTTTTTCATCGGTCATAAATTTATAAAATTAATAAGTCACATATTATTCATTAGTCACAAATCACAAATTTTATATATCACAAATTATTTTAACGTTACAATTCAAAAAATTTATAAATCATATTTTGTTCATCGATCACAAATAAAAAATTAAAACGTCACAATTTATTTATAGGTCACAAATAACAAATATTAAATATCACAACTTATTAGACGGTCACAAATTATCAAATTATCTATTACAAATTAATAATTTTGTAGATCACACGTTATTTTTTTGTCACAATTTATCTTTTTCATTGGTTGAATATTGTTTATGGATCATAAATTAATCAATTTAATAGTCACAAATAACCAAATAATTTGTGACTACCACCAAACACTAGTGACTACCACCTCACGAATGTCACCAACAATATGGCAATCGAAACCCTGTTGCCGAAACTACCACCACCTCCCGACAACAAACCATCATCTAAAAATACCGACATTACCACGACCACGACCACCACCCACTCACAACCACCGCACCTCCCACCACTAAAAACACAAAACCTCCACCACCAAACCCCCTCCCATCCTACAACCAAAAAAAAAAATTCCCAACCCTATCGTCATCAACCTCGCCGACCACCACCAACACTACCACCATCTACACCACCTAACCACAATACACCATTGCACCAACTGAAAGCAGCATCACCACTTTACCGTCTCCGCCGCCACAACGTTCAACTTCAAAACCACCACCACGACTCCCGACCACAACCATTAACAAATCACCACTAACCGTCAAATTCACCACCGCCGCCACTACCAAAACCAACAAGCCCTATCAAATTCACTGTCGATCCAACAAAACCACCACCATAGCCACTAACAAAAACCATCCCCAAATCATGAAGTAGCGCACAGCCTACCATCACCCCACCGTGTTGCTACCGCATCAGCAATTCGACTCCACAACGTCCATCAACCACCACAAAATCACGACTCTCCCTAAAAAATTGCAAAAAACTCAGAAAAAAAAAATGCAGCGGCGATTCGCACGACTAAGCGCCTCTACTTCGTGTTTGTGTACAATGTCGTCGGACGACGTTGCACTGTCTCGTGGAGGCTGACTGCCGACGGAGAGTGAGGAGACTGAAGAGTGGAGAAGAGAGAAGGTAGAGAGGGTGAGACGAGAGAGTGACAAAGATGAGAGAAGGTAGAGAGAGTGAGAAGAGAGAGAGAGAGAATGAGGAAAATTAAAATGAAATTGATTAGGGTTTGTCATGAAAATTGTATAATTAATATTTAATTAAATATGAAATATCTGATTTTTGAAAAATGAAACTTGAGATCTAATTTTTTAATATGGATCTTGAAAAGTAGGATTTTGTGCAATTTTCACTATTAAAAATAGTAAGTCTCATAAAATTTGTNAGGGTTTGTGATGAAAATTGTACAATTAATATTTAATATTTAAAATAAAATGTCTGATTTTTGAAAAGTTAAACCTTTAATTTGATTTTTGAAATTGAATCGTTAAAAATCTGATTTTGTGTAATTTCCTCTTATGAAATGTCATAAAATTTGAAATGTCTATGGGCAATTGGGCATTGGGTCCCCAATTGAATTCACTTAATGAATAACGGGCCACGGTTTTTTAAAGAAAAATGCCCAACTGAAAAAAAGGCCTAAGTAGGAAAAAAAAAAAGGAAAAATTCATTTATCCTATTTTTACTATATACTATTTTTACTATATACTATATATATATATCGAACTTCCAGTGACTTTCCGATGAACTTTTCGGGGACTTTTCAGGTGACTTTTCGATTCCGACAGTTATTCCGGTAACTATTCCGGTGAATGTTCCCACCGCCTTTTTATTCCGACGACTGCTCCGATTCCGATAATCGTTACATGTGACCTGTTAATATTGATTTGTGACCTATAAATTTGAATTGTGACTCTACAAAACGATATGTGACCTGTTAATATTAATATGTGACCCGTTTATATTGATTTGTGACCTATAAAAATTGACTGTGACTTATGAACTCAAACCCGTGACCGTGAACTCAGATCTGTGACTCTACAATTTATTCAATCACATATTTTTCTTCGGTCACAAATCATAATTTTTTACATCACATATTAATTTACGGTCACAGCTCAAGAATTTTATAGGTCACAATTTATTTATCGGTCATAGATCAAAAATTTTGCAGGTCACAAATTATTTCGAGGTCACAAATCAGAAATTTTGTAGGTCACAAATCAAAATTTTTATAGGTCAGAGTTTATTTTTCGGTCACAACTTCAATCAATTGTGAGTCACAGTTCAAATTTTAAGATCACAAATTATCAAATTTTAAGGGTCAAAATTAAATAATTGGTCACAGGTGACGAGGGTATCGGTCCGCCATCGAACATGATCACTATATGATTATAAAGAGCACAAAATGTTGTGTGATAGAATATGAAAGCGCTGTAAAAATGTAATGAATTTCGGTTATAAAGATGCAACTTTCATCTGTTAAATGAACTATGTTTTATACTTCGAGAAAGATGTTGCATCTTGTTTCTGCATTTCACAATTTGGTCCACAAATTTCTAGCCTTTTAGTCGATCTAGTGTTACAAAAATTTATATTTAAATTCTTCATGTCATTAAATAATGTAATAGACATCGAATAATATTCTGTACATGCAATTAGGTTAATTTAAAATCACATTCTACAAACTTCAAAACAAGAACTACTGCATATTTGTAATATTCCACCACAGCATCAAACACAAATGAATCGAAATATTGTGTAAAATAATGCTTACGAGACCATACTCAATAGAAGTTCCAATTGAAATTTGAGTTTTATGATTAGAAATAGTTGGAGATTCTACCTTCATAACAACGATAATTTTCTTTTGAAAATTTGAATTGACACGACACGAAGTTGCCAATTGAGGACATATAAGACATTTATGAGGTTAGCTAACCTAAGTTACCATTTGGTAATGTGTATATATTTAGTGGGGGTGTAATCTTTTAACTGGTTGTAGCTAAGGAGACGAAATGTTGGAGACGACAATTTGAACTTAAAAGGAACGAGGTCCTTATAGCAAAAATAAAAAGCCAATTTTTACAATTAAATACATTATCAAAATTACTCCTAGTCTCGTAAAAGTGTTAAAATATAAAATTTAGAGATGACAAAATTTTCTGTCCCACCCTGTTAAATAAATAGGACGTGAAACATGGTCCCTACCCTGAATCATTTGTGTTATATTATTTTTATGATTTTCAATTTAAAAACGTATTCAAAAAATTAAATAATGTTAAAAATTAAATAAATAATTAAACGAGCTGGTAAATGAGGTATTTTATTAATCCCCTCCTCTTCTCTCGAAAATTCTCGATGGGGCGAGACGAACATAAACAAAGTCTACTATTTTTATTTTTAGGGTACTATGTATAGATTATGTAGGACAGAGATAGTAACTAAGCAGAGCATGGTCAGAGCAACCTCCTCATCTCAGCCTTATTGGCGATTTTCCGGGTCGACCGAATTGATCATTAAATAAACTTTCGTGTTGATTTTTTTTTTTTTAAATACGATTTAAAATCTAAAATGTCAAAAATAAAAAATAATAGTCGAGTTGAGGATCATATTTTCCGTTCTAGATGGATAATTTCATTATCACTAGGTGAAAGATACGATGTTAATAATCAATTTTAGTTGTGGATAACGAACGAATCTGGTCGAAGGAAAAAAAAAAAACCTATTTAACAGGCGGGTTCCAAAAATATTGGCAGTGAGGGATTCTCTCCCAAACTACTTTGGCCTTCCGTTTCCTAACAGAAATTCTTCATTGTTTTTCAAACATTTCAACACGAACATTACACAAACTAAAAAACTAAAAATTCAAGAAATTTTTTTTCTCATTCAAAGGGATAAAAAAAAAAAAAATCCAGAAGATTTTTCAAAAACTTACCATATATTCGTTCACCTCTTAATTGGGAGACTGGTAGGTGGGGTTGAATGTTGGTTGATTGTTATCAGATTATTTTTTATCAACAACCAGCCCTGTGAAAAACAAAATTTATGTGCATATGCATGAATTGGCAGAGAATCTTGAAGGGGGAGAGAGGGATTTTTCATCTTTCCACAGGAAAAATGATACAAAATCCAAAGACGGAATTTGTTGAAAATGTTGCAATAATTACTGGGTTGACATTGATCCAGTTTTTATATTCTGGGAATTCGATTTTGCTTAGTTATTTGTTGAAATTAGGGTTTCAGCCTTTATCTCTTATCATATTTTCTACATTTGCTACATTTTTGGTACTTTCTCCCATCTCAATTTTATTCGAAAGGTGAGTTTCTAATTTCTTCTTTACATTAATTTGTAATTTCAGAGAAAAAATTAAAAAAATTGATTATTATTATTACTATATTTTTTTGCTTGCAGGAGTCAATGGCCAAAACATATTAGTTACAAGGTGTGGATTAAGCTGCTTTTGCTTTCTTTTGGAGGGTATGTAAACATTTTTGTTTTATATATTTAGATTGACCTTTTTTTTTAAAAAATTAAATATTCCAACTAAAAATTGAACGTCTTTGCTTACATAAATGTATGTTAATCTTACGATTTTTCTCTATTGCTAGTGTGAATTTCGTATAAGAATGCTATGGTGGAATTGTCGTAATATAACTTTAATGGTTAATTATAAAATGAACAAGCTTCTACTCATCAGAAAGCTCTTTAAAAGTATATTTGGTACGTAGTACTGGACATTACAAGATAATATGATACACAAGATTTTAGCTTCTTTTTCTTGTCCCCTCGACCTCATCTCATTGTATTCTAAAACTCTCCAAACCTGACCTATTTCTAATCCTCTTCCAATCATTTATTAAGCCTAAATAAGTTTTTTTTTTTTTCCCCTAAACATTTCTCATATGTTGTTAAATCATTTTCAATATGGATATTCAATCATGACTTGCAAGTAAAATGTCAAGATCAATGTCCAAAGTAACACTGTTATGAACTCAAAGACAGACTAGTTTGACCCATTTAAGGATTTCTTGAAGTTTGTAAATGAAATGACTATCTAAGATATCTTCCTCCGTGATTTCTATTTGAGAATTTTTATCTTGCATAAACTTTCAAGTCAAAATAAGTTAACAAAGCCATAAAATATTTACTATTTGTTCTGATTGAAATGGAATATTAGAAGTAATCTCACTCCCACAAGATCATTGAGATAACATATTGTTTTTAGTTTATGCGACACACAATAACACTTGAACGTCTTTGAATTTTCTCCATATGTGATGAAGTTACGTACATATTCCTTTTATTAATTTTAGGATAAATACTACTTAAAAGTACACTGAATGTAACATCTTCTCTGTTTCTTGATCTAATTCTTTGTCGATGCATATGTATGAATATAAGTGCTTAAAGAATGCAATTTTAAAAATTTTATATTTTATTTTTCAGGGTGACAGTGTTTCAGTCTTTGTTTATGAGGGGTGTTAGTCTCACTTCGCCAGCAATGGCAACAGCTATGCCGAACCTTGCACCAGGACTAATCTTTTTTATTGCCTGGGGTTTCAGGTTTCTATTCTCTATCGTTCCTAGTTTGGGAAAAGATAGTAACTAGATATTTGAAATCAAAGAATTAGAATTCATTTCATCTTCTTTAACTGGAAAGTTACAATTCTTATGCAGGTTAGAGAAAGTAGAGTTAGGATGTAGGTACAGCAGAGCAAAAATTATGGGAACTTTATTGTGCGTTATTGGTGCTGTTGTAATGAGCCTTATGCAAAGTTCCGTACAAGTTCACTCAGCAAAAGATTCTCAAGCCTCGTTAACTTCTCCACCATCTGATGACAAATTTGACAATCAAATGATTGTTGGCTGCTTGTATCTCATGGCAGCAGTATTTGTTTTGTCAAGTCAGGTTGTGCTACAGGTAGATCCTAGTTATAGAGTGGACGATACTGTGAAAGAGTGTATCAATAAATTATTTGTTTTCGCTTTCCCTTTTTAACAATTTTAGTTTACATATTGCAGGCTACAACATTACGTGATTTTCCAGCCCCAATCTCTTTGTGTGCAATAACATCTCTAATAGGCGTGGTAATGACTGGATTGATCGGGTTGATTGAAGATGATGGATGGAAAACTGGATGGCCTTTATTAAGTATTAGACAGCTAATTGCATACTCCATACTGGTAATGAATTTGCTTTCTGTTCATTAATGTTTTTGCGACTTAGATCAATCGATACTGTGAATTCTTTATCAATACAATCATTGCTCAATACATGCGCATGGATAATAATGCTTGTGATTAGTTATTATGTAGCACATTTCATAATTTCTTGACCAACTTACTGAAACAGGCAGGTAGTGTAAGTGGATTGTGCGTAAGCTTCAATGCATGGGCAATGAAAAGAAGAGGACCAGTCATGGTGTCTATATTTAATCCCCTCGGAACTGTAATTACGGTCGTTCTCTCTTACATCACCTTAGGAGATTCCATTAGAGTTGAAAGGTAGCACAAATCTCCTTGCTCAAATATATGTTATATGACTCGAGGAGCAAAACAAGATGAAAGTTATGTGTTAAAGTCGATAAAATACAAACTTTTTTCGTTGGATTACAGCCTTGCAGGTATGTGCCTCATGTTCATAGGTCTCTATTTGGTGCTTTGGGCTAAAGGGAAGGAACATTTTCACATTGGTGATGACAATTCCATGGAAAGTGAGTACGATGTGGAGAAGCCCCTCTTATCTTGATTTAGTTTATGACAGTGGTTAGTATGTAATCTTTTAGGATTCGGAATTAGTATATACAGCAAATACATTTTTACTTCAATCTCTGCACTCATCTTTGACACACAATTCATAATGAAATGACGTGTGCAAGCTCCTAATTGTAATCCTCTTTGTTTTTTTTTTTTTGCAGTAGCGTGATGGAATTGCTTGTCGCAGTGTACTGCGTAAGACCATCTTACAATCCACGTAGATAGAAAGAGTTCACTTTGGAGTAAAGGATTGTAAAGGATCGGTTTGATCTTGTTACGGGTGTGTATTTAATTTAGACTTTCAAGTACGACAATGGCTTCACTTTTTTGTACAGTCAATGACTGAATACATGAATTTTGAACGAGTATAGAATCTGTTCGTTTGATCGAGTTAGTTATTTGGGAGTTCGATATACTAGGAAATTACTGTATATATTTGAGGCTGTACTTGTTTTGGATAATACTATGATAACTTGATTATTGACTCGACGTAGATTTAACTTCTTTTACCGTATGGATTTTCCCGACTCAAATTTATACTTATAGATCTTGATCAGCAGCAGTTAATTTTTTGGATTAGAGGTTGACAACTTCCATAGTTTGTTCGATAAAGTGGACTGTGCAATCCTCAACAATTAATTTATGTATAATGTGTTATTTAATCATGTGTGCTATACATTGCCTTAGATACATAGTAGCATCGAGTTCATAGTTGTTGTGGTTGATTTTGGTGTCACTTTCTTGTATGATCTTAGAAATTGCTATTTTTCAACATTTTGCCTAATTCGTGTACTTAGTAGGGATGTTAAGTGGGGCGAGTCTCTCATCGACTCAATTCACCTTCAACACGTTCGTGGACACGAGCCAATCTATACTTTTCTCGTGTGAAATGTTCGTTGGCCTGTGAGCTTGTGATTTATTGGCGCCTCTGCATCCTTTGATGATGATTTGATGTTCCATAACTACTTATTACTTATATCACAACTTATTACTTATTTATATTATTTTATTGAAAATAAAATTTACATTTTTATTTATGAATACTTTGCAGTTCAAAATTTTCAATCGTAATCTTTAAAATGAATGTTTTATCCCAGGAAAGATATGTTCTTCACCATAATTTTGAATGAGAACTTAGTCTACGAAGTTTTAATTTTTAAGTGAAGGAGCACGTTTTAAATGGAATGAAATCTTTAATGTACTTCTATGTATGCCTAATATAATCGATCTCAAATTCGGATTAAGAAGGTATTTTATTTATTTTATTTGTACCATTTTATTTTTTTAAAAAAATGTAACTTTGTCTACATATTGTAGTCGGTCTTAAGTTCAAATAAATGAGGAGATTTTTTACAACTTTATAATTCTTTTGACAAAATAAATTTTTTTACATATATTATTTCCACAGAAGTTTACATTCTCATGGTACGTTGGGAGTGAAAAGGTAATTTTCAATTTTCTTTTTAATCGTGGATAGCTCGTTAGCCAACTCAACTCCCCACAAAGAGGCGAGTTGGTGGGACGAATTGAATTAAGTTTTTAGAAATGAGTTAGGGGGACTCGACTAGCCCCATATGTGAATGCAAGTTGGCTCGCGTGGTGGACTTAGCTGAACTCAATAGTGGACGAGCCAAACTGAGCGACTTGGGTTGACTTGACCCATATAACACCAACATTGTTAGGGCCTTGGGGGTATTATATGATTAATTATCGTGCCGACCATATGTCCAGTACGATTTAATATATGTGACCAAACATGCACTGTAATTTTCTCAATTTACTTTAGGTATGTCTTGTTGGAAAGACCATCGAGGCCAAAGCAGCCACGAACCACTATAGGTCTTAAAAAGGAGGTAAAACAAGCACAAATAGCATTGCCTTGATCTTTGCTTGGACTCGGGGTCTAACCCACAGGTAATTGAATGAGTTCCTTGAAATGAAATTTAATGAGTAAAGAATTACAAGCCGTGAATTTCTAGGCAAAGCTGGACGACAATGCAAAATTCTTGGAGTTCACCGAAAAACTTGAAGTAACTTGTATTTATATCTTTGAATCATGAAAAATGACTTGGGATCTTGCCCTTATCATCCATTGATCTAAGTAAGTGCCCTTTCATATTTTCGTCAATGGATAGTTACTTCCTCGTATTGTGTCGTAGAATATGTCATTTCTAAAAATGGAATGTGTGTTTTTCAATGGTGGTGTAGGGTGATGTGTGAAGGACAAGCTGAAAGCAAGACTTTCTTGTTATGTTTCATCATATGTACACATTATAGGAAAGAAAGAAAAGTTGAGTCATACATAGGAAAGATCTCAACAATCATTAGTTGCTATTCAAATGGACAAGATTCGTCGTTGAACAATTTATTTCTTCTTAACTGTAAAGATTGAAAAATGTGTGTTATGAGTTCGGTGTACAAAATTTTTCGACTTGACTAAATAATGGATAACTAAGATACCATATATTGACGTAGCCTAATCAAATATCAACCGACGACCATCTTCTACAACATAAGAAAAGTTCATCTAATAGAGATCTAAGTTTAGTCGAAATTGTTTGAGTCAGATTTTTTATTCAAAGAAAATATCAACAATCCATTTGTAGTAACTTTCACACAATTGCTCTCTTTCACAATATACAATTTATTTTGTTTATTTTTAAAGTAATTAATTTAATTTTCGTTTGAAATTAATAAGAAAAAGGAATAATTAAAAAGGAAATTGCTCTTCAGGAAAAAAGGAAGAAGAGGAAATTGCAATATTACGCATCAGCAAGTTACGTAGTCACAATCCATTGCCTAATAATCTGATAAAAAGTCCACCGTCAAGTGCACCTACCTCTAGTTGACAATCAAATGGTTAAATACACATTTCGTCCTTAAACTTGCAGACAACCTTCATGTTCATCCTTGATATGAATTCCGCCATCAAATCAGTCACTAAAGTTTCATAAAGGTTGCGATCTCGTATGTCAAATACTTAGTGCAGTATATTAATTCGCTATGTACTAATTGAAGTTTAATCCCATTACCAAAAAAGCAATAATCATTATGGCAACAAAGCTGTCTGTCAAAGAATTTTATTGAAGTTAAATGCGACGAGGTAAGATTAATGGTATGTTTGAGCCATATTATTTTTAAAAAATGTATTTTGGAATAGTAGATTGATGGAAAATGTGTGATTGAAAAATAAGGAAAAGTTATTGATGTGATAAAAATATTATTTTATTAAAAAATGACACTAATTTTTGCTCATCTTCTTAGAGAACGAAAATTTTAATGAATGTCAAACAAGGGCTAAAATATCTTTGGGCATTTACTCTTTATCATTTTCAAGCCGTCTTCTATTTTCGATTTTTCAAAATAGTGAAAACGCGTTCTCTTTTCTATTTTCAAAAATGCGTTTTTGAAAACAAGTTAAAAATTTACAAAGAAAATCCAGTCGTTTTGAGTGTTTTCAGTTATAATAAAACCAAAATTTTCAAAACGCGTTTTGAGTATTTTCAAAACAATTTTTCAAACTGTCAAAAAAAATAAATTTTCAACAATCGCAAAATGAACACTCAAAACACAAAACTCAAAATGAATTTAAAACTTAAAATATAAAATTGAAATACAAAGAGAACATCTCATTCATTTTTCACATCATTTGCTTATTTATTATAAATACAATTCAAATTTAAAAAAAAAAATATTAAAAAAAGTTAAAAATAAAAGCCGAGGCAGGGTCCTTATCCTTATTTTCAACATTGCAAGGTTAAGGCCTTGTTTGTTTCTGATTTTAATCACTAAAAATCAGTTTGTTAGTTATATAACTATATCTTTCATAAGTCCCACAATTTTTCAATCATACATTTCAAAAACTTCTCTCACAATTTACTAAAAATCTAACTTTAGAGTGTGTTTGTCTCCCATTATTGAGAGAAAAATAGATTAATGAATTGTATTTTTTTGGAGAATGTGTAGTTAAAAGTAAAATAATTTTATTGGTTTGTGTGTAGAATATTTTATTGGGTAAATGTGTGATGGAGAATCTTATTGTAACAAACAATTTTTTAAAATAATTGTAGATAAATAATGACTTAATCTCCACCAAACAACTTCTAAATGAGTTAACGTACAATACACGTGTGATTTGACTTTAACGCCACCGACAGAGTGAGATTTGAAACAAAATAAATTTTAAAGAACAACATGAAATTTTGATACAACTTTAAGGACCAAATCTATATTTAACCCTAAATTAGAAGAAAGCTTTCCTTCTAATTCATCTAAAAATTACTCTTTGCAGGAAGATCGAGATCTGTGCTTCTCTCTCTAAGCCCCTTACTCTATATTTATGATACTGAGCAAATCCATTTTCTCAGTAGGTGGGTGCACAAAAAAGTGAGACAAAAATGGCGGAGAAGAAGGGAATTATGGTGATGATGGGGTGGTACGCCGTCATTTTGGTCCTAGTGTGCTCCGCCATTCCGGTGAGATCTGATGCATCGGATCATAGGTATAAAGCTGGAGATCCTGTGCCCCTTTATGCTAATAAGGTTGGACCTTTTCACAACCCCAGGTAATATATATATTTTTTATTTGATTTGATTGGCATTGTGGAATGTGCTTGAGATTGTGTCTGCTGCATTGAGGTTTTTGATTTTTGGGTGATTTTATTTGTTGTGGATTTGATGATGTTTGTTGTATTAGTGTGAACTTAAGAATAGCTATGACCAAAGGAGTTCATCAGATGATGTCTTCTCCTTTTGGAACTGTGGGTTGATGAATTATATGTAATTCTTAAAAAATAATATAAATATTTGTATGTATGTAATCCTATGAGTTAGTGAATATCTGTAACACTTTTATGAAATTTTTTTTTGTGTGAACTTTGGTAGATGTTCTCAACTCCAGTTGGGAGACAGAAATACGAATTAATATCCATGTTCCCCTTACCATGGAGAAAAAATGAAGTATTCTGAAAGATTGAAGGGCTCAGAAATCCTTATTAAATTCCTCAAGAACCAAAGTTTCACCATAAACAAGAAGCACGACTATCTATTTACTATTTTAACAAATGAAATTAAAATTAAAACTGGTCTGCAAGAGTCAGATATCCTAAGTGAAGAAAACATAGGTTTGTAAAGTATTTCTGTTTAAAAAAATGAAAATCTTCTGCCTAATAGTGTTTTCAGCGAAAACCGTCACTGGTGGCATTGAAGTCCTAAAAAAATATAAAAATAAATGCCATTTGATTTTGTAGAGCTCAAAGCACTCTATAGTTGATGTGAAGTGTACTAAGCTTCATTGAATCTACCCGGGCCTTGAAAAACATTTTGCAATTGATTTACCAAAAATGAAGTTTTAAATCTATTAGAGCACTTTCAAGAGATTCTTTATTTTATGCATAATAGAGAGTATCTTTAAATTTAGAAAATAAAATTACACTTCAACAATGTTCTCTATGTTGACTTTTCATTTTGTTTTCTACAAGGAACATTTATTGGTTTTTTCTCATATTCTCTTTAACATATGTTTTTGTATGTTATGACCAATCAATTCAAATATTATTTGAATAATGTAAGAAGTAGAGTATTGGAATATGTAGCTAATTAAATGCAATCATCATAAAGTAAGATTCAATCATGCTACATGAACATCAAAGTTGACATAAAGTTTGACATAATGCCACATGATATTTTATCATTGGATAGTTTAAAGTACAATTAGTTTTTTCATTCAATTATTTACTGCTACATGCAATTATGTCAAGCTTTCTGTCAAATCCTTCTGGTAAAGTAGTTTTTATCTAGTAAGACTAGAGAGTGAGTTTGACTTTTCAAATTTGGAGGAAAAAACCCACTCTTTATTTTAAAATTTTAAAATAGAGTATTTTGGAACTTATTTTTAAGCATCGACTTTGTAAAATAGAGACATCTTGTATTGAGAGAGTCTTTTGGAGATGCTCTGAGATAGCTGATGAGTTTTCTTGAATTTTCTGAAAGAGAAGATTTGTCATGAAGTCTGTAAAGGAATATGAGCTTTGAAAAATATGTTGTCATTGGAAAATCAGAAAGTACTATTTGAAGCGTATAAAACATCTGAATGATATGGGGCTAAACATAGAAACATTCAGCATACCAAGATCTTTATGCATTTTGAGTTTGCATGATCATTTGATTTTTCGCAAGCTATGATGCACCGACACGGACACATGTGTCCGACATGATACGTGTCGGATATGTAGACACGCGATTTTAAAAAAAAGTACAGACACGATACGTCATCGACACGTTGATTAAATTCTTAAAAATTCTTCATTTATATGGTATAAATTTGGTTTATATTTTTTATTAATTTTTCTTGTTGAAATCTTTTAAACATAAGTACTTATTTGTTACTTGCTAATAACTTTGAATTAACAATATATAATATTTCTAATATAAAAAGAAAAATGATTACGGTAGAATGTCCGAGAAGTGTCGGTATCGACTCGTGTCCTTCACGTGTCAAATACGGATACACTACCCTAATTGAAGTGTCTGTGCTACAGAGTTCGCAAGTGTATGGTATCGTGAACAAGTAATAAAGTGTTTAGTGCGATGTCGTTCCCATAAGGACTATGTACTCATCTATCTACTATCATTCAATTGTAACTCTAATCGAATAGTCAAGTTCGTTTGAATGATTTACACTAATTAATCTAATTAAACTAACAATTGTAGTGAGCAAATTACGAAGGTTTTGCAAATTTAGATTGGATAATTACTAAGATTTTGAATCTCCCTTATTTATCCATTTCAATGCAATTTAATAACAAGACAATATGTGCACATTTTTGTTGATCAATGTTCCTAAATTAATTAAAAGTAGCTCTCGATATCAATTAAATCTATTATCTCATATGACCTTCTTATATCTCTATGAAAGATGCGAATATGAAAACATGTATTAAAAACGCTAGAACATCTAAAAAAACCATGCAAAGTATAACAGTATATCTCTTATCCCCTATCGGAATTTACAATTGTTGTTATAACGTGCTATCTATTCTATTTTTTCTCTCAAGAACAATAAAACACACACAACATTCTAATTAGTGGCCAATTAATTGAAAAGTGTAAAGTTCTAAACAATCATTCAAGAATAAATACATATTGGACGTCAAATTATCGAATTTATATTAAAGACTTCATAATAAGAGTTTATCCATGTCTTAGTAATTGAAACTCTAGCCTAGCATTACAAAATCATAAGAAACCATAATTAATTGGAAAAACAAAACCTGAATTTTAAATTGATGAAGGAGAAGATGAATATTGATCTCTTGAATCTCTTCAACTATCTTGATGAATCTCCAATTGTCTTCTTATTTCTCCGAGAAAAAAATCAAGGTTTGATCTTCAATTGGTTGAAATCTTGCAATTGCCCTTCAATTCTCTATAATTTGGCCTCTCATTTATTGTAATAGATGAAAATATAATGTATGAGAGGTGTTCCCCTAATGTATAATGCTGTTTGGTATTTATAGGACTCGAAAATAGGTTGAAAATCGTGTCTAAAATTCGTTCCAGGAAGAGTTCTAATCAAATTCAAAATTTAACACGGAAGCACCAAATTTGGCCTAGGCGGTTGCCTAGTATAAACCCTGGCGATAGCCCAGGCTTAAATTTTAGCCTTTTTTTTTTTAATGTTGGTCGATAGCTCAGTGTAAAATCTTTCACAAATTTGCACTTTAGTCCCTGAATTCTTCTCGAGTCCTTTCTTGAAATAGTCTTGATCCTTCATCTTCCAATTGCATCCAATTGAACCCTTATAATTTTCAATTATCGTCTTGTGGTCCAAATCAATTATTGAAAAGTTTCAATTAGGTCTACCAAATTTTGGATTTCGCCCTTTTCGCCATTTTCTTTTAATTTTGCTTTCAATCATCGAGTTTCACCTAACGAATGAAATGTGCAGTAAATTAGTCCATATAATTAATCGAAAGAACTATGAATGTCTATATGTTTAGGCCCCGAATAAGTCTATAAAATACACTTATAATGCATGCTATAAGATGTATGATAAATATTTTTCTTTGAGTTAGATATTACAGTTGATTGGAAATAATTTGCATATACACATGTACATTCTGATGGAAATACACATCGTTCATTGATAAACTAATAGAATTCTCACTTGTTTTTGCAATGCCAGTGAAACATACCGCTACTTGGATCTTCCTTTCTGTACCCCAGGTTTGCATCTTGTTGCTTTAGTTCTCTCTTTAATTCACTGAGTTATAGGGAAAATAATATCTCACATAGTAATTTGCAGCTCACATGAAAGAGAAGAAGGAAGCTCTTGGGGAAGTGTTGAATGGGGATCGTCTCGTAAGTGCCCCATATAAACTTGACTTTTTGCAAGACAAAGATTCTGAAATTGTTTGCAAAAAGACATTAACCAAGGAAGAAGCTGCGCAATTCCGAAAGGCAGTTGCAAAAGACTATTATTTTCAAATGTACTATGATGACTTGCCCATTTGGGGTTTCTTGGGGAAAGTGGACAGGGAAGGAAAATCTGACCCCAGCGAGTACAGATATTACATATTCAAACATCTCCATTTTGAGATCTTTTACAATAAGGACCGTGTCATTGAGATTAATGCACGAACTGACCCCAGTGCCGTTGTAGACCTTACTGAGGATAAGGAAGTTGATGTGGAGTTCATGTACTCTGTGAAGTGGAAGGAAACAAACACTCCTTTCGAGAAGAGGATGGAAAAGTACTCACAGTCCTCTTCATTACCTCATCACTTGGAAATCCATTGGTTCTCAATAATCAACTCTTGTGTGACAGTTCTTCTCCTAACTGGTTTTCTGGCCACTATTCTTATGCGAGTTCTTAAGAATGATTTTGTCAAGTGAGTACATTGTGTTATCTTGGACTTCTGTTTGATAATGAATTTCCTATAATGTTAAAAATTGTTCACTTATTCTATTTATCAAAAGGTATGCTCATGACGAGGAGACAGCTGATGACCAAGAAGAAACTGGGTGGAAATTTATTAATGGTGATGTATTCAGGTATCCGAAGTACAAATCCTTATTTTCCGCTGCCCTTGGTTCTGGTACCCAGTTATTTACCCTGTAAGTATCTCTTTGAGCTACTTAGTTTGCTTGGAATTGGCTTCATTTATCTCTTTGCTGATTACTAATTGATGGAAAATCTGCCAACTTCAATCGCAAATTTTTTTTTTCAACAGCACAGTATTTATTTTTATCCTTGCACTAGTTGGTGTATTTTATCCATATAACCGTGGAGCTCTATTCACTGCACTGGTTGTCATTTATGCTCTTACTTCTGGGATTGCTGGCTATACTGCAGCCTCTTTCTATTGCCAACTAGAAGGAACAAACTGGGTACGTTTTATCCTCTTCCATAACTCCATTTTTTACTTCTTGTAGTTAATCTATAACTATAATGAAATTATATCAAGTTTCAAGCATATCTGTATCCCTTCCACACCAAATGAAAATTAAAAAAAGTGGCAGACATGTCATTGCTTCCGTTGTCTAACAAAAATGATAAAAAAATAAATTCTGAAGTTTTATCTAAATGTACCGATGTATTATGATCTGCTAGCATGCGGGGGTTTCCTTCAATTGGCAATTTCCTCCTTTGTTTTGTATGAATTAGTTTAAAAAGAAATATAAATCCCTTACTGTAGATCTTTCTTGTTGGAAACCAAAGACATGCAATATAACTAAAAATTGAAATTACACTTGTCTGACATTCACTTTCTCATCGTGCAGGTTCGGAATTTATTATTGACTGGAAGTCTATTTTGCGGACCACTATTTCTTACATTCTGCTTCCTTAATACTGTTGCAATTGCTTACACTGCCACTGCAGCACTGCCATTCGGGACTATTGTGGTTATCTTTCTTATTTGGGCCCTCGTGACATCACCTTTGTTAGTCATGGGGGGGATCGCGGGAAAGAATAGTAAGGCAGAGTTTCAAGCTCCATGTCGCACCGCAAAATACCCTCGAGAGATCCCAACCTTACCTTGGTACCGTGGAACTTTGCCTCAGATGGCGATGGCTGGATTCTTGCCTTTCAGTGCCATATACATAGAACTTTACTACATATTTGCTAGTGTATGGGGCCATAGGATCTATACCATTTACAGCATCTTATTTATAGTCTTCATCATCCTCTTGATTGTTACTGCTTTTATTACCGTGGCATTGACGTATTTCCAGCTTGCTGCTGAAGACCATGAATGGTGGTGGAGGTATTACTTCTTATCCCTATAAGAGATGTTTTTTATGCTTTTTGTTTAGTTTAATCACTTGTAATTTTCTAATATTGACTACTGAATGCAGGTCGTTCCTTTGCGGTGGATCAACTGGGCTGTTCATCTATGCCTACTGTTTGTATTACTATTATGCACGATCAGATATGTCGGGCTTCATGCAAACCTCATTCTTCTTCGGATACATGGCTTGCATTTGCTATGGTTTCTTTCTCATGCTCGGCGCAGTTGGTTTCCGTGCAGCACTCTTTTTTGTCCGTCACATATACCGCTCGATTAAGTGCGAGTAGCAACTTGGTTTGTAGCTTTCAATGCTCTATAGATATGGCAAGTCAAAACAGGACTTCTCAATGGAGAGACTGACCGATCTTATGATAGTACAGACGAACAATTTATTTTGTTACTTTAGTTTCAGAGTTTTCAATACCCCGGTTTTTGTCGTCGAAATCTCAGATGGTAGAATGGGCAGAGATGAAGGTTGCCTTTCTCATTATATGTTTATATTCTTCTTCTTCTTCTTCTTCTTGCTTTTTCCCCCTTGATTCTGCATCAGGGGATATTTAAAAGCTGTCAAGGGAAGAACCTTTGCTGCAGGAAGAAGGTGATGTAGCCTGGTTGGGTATCAGGCTTGGTGATGTTTCAGACGCCAAAGTTGATGGCACCGTAGTCGAGATTAAATTACAAGCTATTTATAGAGCTCACATTAATTGTTATCCTTCAGGATCAAACAACAATGTATCAGACTACCAATTTTAACCTCTTCTAGAAGTCAAATTTATACCCTAAAAACCATTTTTTTTTTCCAATTTCCATACTTTTATCACCACAGGGAACGATCCTGCACGAAATATTAATTGGAATGGGCACCTGAACAAGCTCTACTCCATAATAGTTTCGTTTCAGCTGAAATTGTACGAAATTCAACACTGTTCATTGTCCAATTTTGCATAATACTTACAAAATACTCTTAATTTGAACAATTAATCACACATAATGATACAATCTGTAGAAAAATCCTAACATACAACAGAATGATCCCAGAGACTCAGACTCAACTACATTTCAAAAGTTAATCATTCTTCGTCCAACTTTAGCTAAATTAAGTCCCTAGTAAAATAACAATCAGAATTATTTAATTATGACTAATAATTAAGTGCGCTTACATTGGAGATGGTTCAATTGATCGGCGTCGCCGTAGGCAATTTGCGGCCGTTCTGCGGCGGAGCAGTGCCAAATAAGGGTGGTTGTACAGAACGAGCGGTGCCTCCAGGGTTTCATTAACAAGTTTATGGTATGGCAGGTTTGGCCTGAATGGTCAGTTATACCCTTCTTAGGTTATTGAACAATTCCCAAAATACTTTACTTTTAGCTCCAAAATTTCTGTAAATTGTAATATAAACCCAATAGTATCTTTCAAATAGCGGAAAATTTCTAGTACTCCTAAGGTATGAACTATTCAATACTCTCTGTTACTATTTGGTTGACATGTCTATTAGGTTGGACCTAATATTTAAATGGAGAAATGAATGAGGAAAACATGTTAGGTAAACGTTGGTCGAGAGTACAAAAATCTATACTCTAGGAATATTAGAATTTTTTCCTAATGGAGATAGCAATAAAACAGGACGATCCTCTCCATTCCTCACCTCATTAGGAATTTTAGAATAGAGACGTCAATTCAATTCGTTGGCTTGAGCGACTCGAAGCTCGGCCAGTGACTCGATCAAGCCGAACCCGCTTTTTAGCGATAGCTCGAGCTCGAGCCCGCCCCCATGGAAGACCTGGCCTGCCAAGCAAATGTTGGCTGCTTCAGCTGTCTGACGAAGCAAGCTGTTTCAGGCAACCTACCTGAAGCAACTAACTTGAAACAACTGCCTGCCTGAAACAGCCTGAAAACCATTGTTTCAAAAAAAAATTAATTTAAAATAAAAAATAAAAAAATCTAGCTGCCTAGGCTAGGTAAGACCTGAGCCAAGTCTCGATTTTTTAATCGAGCTTTGGCTCAACTCGAGCAAAAAAAGCTCGAGACATTTTTTGTTCGGGCCGCACCCAAGCCACAACTTTTGGCTCGCGAGGCGGCGAGGCCCAACTCGTTTACGAATCCCTATTTGAGGATGGTGGGTGGAGAATGGGAACGGGACGAGATCAAGACACGATTATGCCAAAGAAAAACAGTTCGAAATAGGTGACATGTTCATTTTTGAGCTTGCAAATACTGGGCCCCCAATGTTCAAAGTGTACAAAGTGTGCCACACCAATGGAACTTTAACTCCTACATGATTTTTACCTTTTCATGTGTACTTATTATCGCACATTTCTTTCCTTTTTTTTATGTGTGAACATTCTACAACTACATCCATTATGAGTCATTTTCTAATATGCTTATGTTATTTCTACTTGAAATTTGGTCTATTTTGTTGTTTAATTTTACACAAATATGTCATTTATTTATTTGTATTTATAATTTGTAATTTAGACTAATTCTACAAATTTTATTTCATTTAGTTGAGTTTTTAAAGAAATTTTCATTTTTATTACTAGCAATTACTAAGTATAATAAAACGTCTATATTCGAACTTCATTAAATTCTATTCATCTTCGTTCGGAGGCAATCATCCTTCTGGCTGAAAAAAAAAAAAAAAAGAATCCCAGTAAGTGCCCATTTTAATAGTTTAAAGTTTTACAATTACATTTTCGTTCCTTATAGATTTCTACTCTTAATTTTTCATGCCAATCTAACCAAGCTTTTTCTTGTGTATATATAGAGAATACTCTGTCCTACCTTGAATCTTGGATGTTTCTTTTCATGTATCTACATTTGACTATCAAACTCTACCGTTTTGCAACTATAAAGGATTATTGTTTGTTTACTCTACGCTCTATTGTACAATTGTTCTTCTCTGCATCTCTATTTCAAATTTTTTTGTTGGTGTGCCTTCTTGTTGCTTATTGAAGAAACATATTATTCTGTAGGTACCTCTAAGAAATCGATTATTAACATTGTTACTTGAGCCTCCTTCAAAGCATTCATCACTAAATTTATAAAGAAGTCTTTCGAAAACTTATCATATTTTAAAAGAGCGATCAAATATCTTCACAAAGTGGTTGTCCTTTGTTTGTGCCTACAAAATGAACATTATGGCACACAAACCAATGGTAACTTTTCTGTCTAGATATTTAGTTGTTCTTTTAAATTATGTTACATTTTCGAGAGACTTCTTTATAAATTGGTACCGATTACTTTGAAAGAGGCTTAAACTCTATACTAACAACATGATTGTACCCTAAGATGTAATACCCTAACTAATATTTCCTATCAATAAACGCTTACTCTGGCACTAGCTAGCTTCAACTCTCATCTTCTTTCAGGCACAGTTAAGCTTTAGTCTTCTTTGGGTTCTCAATCCTATTTCCAATCTCATCTTCTTGATTTGCTTTTAGATATCCATTGAATGGAGGAAATTAGCAGAGAGTTCTTTCCAAAAAATGAAATGAAGATTTCTTCTTCTCAAGACAGTCTCATCATTTTATCTCAAGTATTTCTTCCCTTTCAACTTCAACTTACTTAATAGCTTCTGAAGAGAATACTATTTCTTCATATTTTCTCAGAATTTTTCCCAAATACACAGTTTGTTGGATATCATCTTCCTTGCTCCTTAATGATCCAACAATAATACCGTTGCTGCATCTTTTTGCAATGGTTCTTTGTACTGATTCTAATTAGATTTTCCTTTGGGTTAACTTCTAGCCCTCTACTTTTGGTGGTTATAAATATTAAAAAAGACTCTCTTGTTACATAGTATCTATTTACATTTGACTTACAACTGAAATCCTGTTACTTTGTTTTTATGGACAAAACAAATTTTCAGGGAATTTGGCAATGCAAGAACCGTTAAAAATGGTAATTCAAGATATTTTCTATATAAGTTTTTATATCAGAAATTTCTTATGTTTTCGAGAGAATGCAATCCGGTAAGGGTATCTTGTAAAGTAAGAGGCTCCTAACTAATATTTTCTATCAAAATTTATTGTGCTTCCTCTATTTATTTTTGTGTTTTTCATCCGGTTTTTGTGTGAACATTTTTATTATTTGTGTGAAATTTGCATAGTTTTATATTCGTTCCTTGCAGCCAAAAACTCTTGATGATTCACGTTTTATGTTCAGAGAAACAGTAGACGTCTTGATAACATAGAAGAGACTTTTAAAATTTCTGCGTACATGTATTTTACCAAACACCGTGGCATAGAACTTAAACAATCAGCCTTCATGTCATGTTTTTCTGTTGGAAAACCAAAACAACCAATCTATCTGTCGTTGGAGGTGCGAATTTTTTTTCGTACTTGTGCTCTAAAATCTGAAATGTCTCCGTTCTTTTACAACTGCTTATGCTCTCTCAAAAATTAAGTTTCTTGCTTTCTTTCTTCTATCAGCACTAATCTCTGGTTTCTCTGATTTCTTTTAGTTGCAAGTTCAAACAATCACCTTTGTGTTTAAATAATTTAGCCCTTTTCTGATAAATGATTTTAACTGCCTATATGCAGTGAGATGTGATGGTGGAACATGGAGGTACTGTACGAGAAATTGCTACAGTAATAATTAAGAAATGCAGCTATACCATTGGAATGTTGTCAGATGTGATTGCAGCCCTTTCAGTTAATTGACAATTGCTCATCAATACTTTATATGAATAACCCTGTGATTTGGAGCCTTTCAATCATAATGACTTGTTTTGGTCATATTTATGTAGTTTTCGATAAAGATGGTCCTGGAAAAGGATACATTGATCTTGGATGTTCAGTGTATAATAACAACGAGATTCTTAGAGCTCTATTTAATTAAGCTGCTTGGATCGTTGAAGATGGAACAACTTATAGAGAGATATTATTCAAATTCAATTCCTCCTATTGTGTAATTTCTGATCAATTTTTTAACCATCAGTATAAAACGATCTATGCCTGTCACCTTTTATTCTTTGCTTTGCTGTCAAGCAATCATTCTGCGTTAATNCAATTTTTTAACCATCAGTATAAAACGATCTATGCCTGTCACCTTTTATTCTTTGCTTTGCTGTCAAGCAATCATTCTGCGTTAATTCTTTTATAACGAAACTCATAATGTTCTGAGGTTTTTAGAGAACCTTCAGTGGTCGACTCAACTGTTGGTCCTAGAGTTCACAAAGAACACAAATAAAACAGTAAATTGCGAGAAAGAAAATAACATAAAAGATTTTTCGCCCAAAGGACCCGGATGTTCGGCCTTAGGCCTACTCACCTGTTGAGCATCCACACAAAGAGATTAAACTCTAGATCCACTAAAATCACCAAGAACAGATTACAATGTATGAAGAAATCAGAGATCTCTTCAATATTTCTCTCTCCTCAAAATCACTCAGAAATTATACACAATCTCATCGAATATACATCGAGTGCACTCACTACCTTATCGCTCAAATTATATAGAAATCACTCAGATTTGCAAACGACAGAGAGAAATAGATGAACCTTAATCACACAGAGAGAAAACATCTCAAAGTCACTAAATAGTTACAAAGAAAATGAAGTTTCGAGAATCACTTTAAGGTAGGGAGATTAGGAGCTTTCACCAACGGTGGAGATCTGACCAAGTGTAGGGCCAGATCACAAAGCCAAGAAAATTGATAAAGGCGTGTAAAAGAAAATGCAAGCACGACTTATCAACCAAGTAATAACATTTTGGGCCAAAGATCTGGATCAACACTGGCCCAACACAATCAACTAGGCCAAATAATTATGAGGCAACCCAATTCATAACAATCTCCACCTTCCTAAATAATTCTTGGTGACTTAGTGTACTAGAGAACCATTATGTATCATTTGCTCTTATTCAACCTGTAAAAAAATAAAAACAAAACGTTAGAATTTATTCACACATAGTCCTACTTGATTATTCTAAACTTACTGCAAATCAGTAATGTTTATAGTATTCAAACAGTTTCTAAATTTATTTAAAGGTAAAACCTTAGTTCCCAAATCAGAAGGGTTGAACTCAGTTGAAATTTTCTCTAGACTGATCAAACCTTTTTCAGCCATATTCCTCACAAAGTGGAACTTAATATCATCATGTTTAGTTCGATCATGATACATGGGGTTTTTGCTAGATGTATAGCACTCTGATTATCAGTATAAATTTTGACAGAATTATTCCCAAAGCCAATTTCTAAGTAACCCTCTTAACCAAAAACTTTCCTTAATAACATCACATGCAGCTATATATTCTGCCTCTGTAGAAGACAAGGCAACAAATTTTTGCAATTGAGATTTTCAGCTAATATAGCCATCACACAAAGTAAAAACATAAGAAGAGGTAGATCTTCTCTTATCTAGATCTCCAGCAAAATTAGAATCAGTGTAACCTTTCAAAATAATGCCTTCATTACATTTTTTAAACAACAGATCTAAATCAGTTGAACCTTTCAAGTATTTTAACATCCATTTCATAGCAAGCCAATGTGTCTCACCGGGATTAGCCATAAATCTACTTAAAATGCTTATACCATGAGCCAAATCAGGTCTAGTGCATACCATAAGATACATTATGGATCCAACAGTATTAGCATAGGGAATGTTTTCCATTCTTTTAAACTCTTCATCAGTTTTAGGCGACTGTTCATTAGATAGTTTGAAATGATTTGCAATAGGCAAAGAAGCAGGTTTACAGTCAATCATAGAAAAAATTTCAAGTATTTTCTTAATGTATGCACACTGTCTTAACCATAACATGCAGTCGGTTCTGTTTCTTTCTATTTCCATGCCTAGTATCTTTTTAGCTTGTCCTGAATCTTTCATTTCAAACTCAGATTTTAGTTTTGATTTAATAGAATCTATTTCAGATCTATTTTGACAAGCAAGTAACATATCATCAACATATAAAAATAGGTAAATAGATTCAGGTCCTCCTGACCTTTTGAAAAAGAGACAAGAGTCATAATTGCTCTTAACAAAATCCAAAGTCTCAATGTAAGAATTGAACTTTGTATACTACTGTCTGGGAGCTTGCTTCAAATCATAAAGAGATTTTTTCAATAGGCAGACCTTATGAGCATTAGATTTTACTTTATAGCCCACAAGTTGTCTCGTATAAATGGTTTCCTTAAGATCCCCATTCAGAAAGTAGTCTTTACATCAAGCTGATCAAGTTCCCAGTTAAAATGAGCAGTTAGGGCAAGCAGAATTCTAATAAAGGTGTATTTAGCAACTGGAGAAAATATCTCATTGTAGTCCACTCCTTCTTTTTGAGTGAAGCCCTTAGCAACAAGTCTAACTTTATACCTTTTACCCCCCACATTAGAATCTCCTTCTTTAATTTTGAAAATCCATTTACTGTCAACTACTTTCTGATTTTCAGGTTTATTTACCAAAATCCAAGCTTTGCTTTTTATCAAAGATTCCATTTCTTCATTTATAGTTTCTTTCCAAAACTTACACTCAGAACAGTTGACAGCTTCTTCAAAAGTGGAGGGTTCAGAATTCAGAGAATCAAGAGCAATAAATAGAGTAAAAAAATCATCACTATTAAACCTAGTGGAAGGAATTATGTTCCTTCTATCTTTGTCTCTAGTCAGTTGGTAGTCAACCAAGGAAGGATTAATGGATTTAGTTTCATCACTAGGTTCATTCAGATCCTAATTAGCTTCAGATTGAGTAGATTCCACCTCAATCAA